>JAPYYT010000973.1:0-49779 GCA_030522565.1 Ceratosolen corneri
CGCGGGGGCACGCGGGGCATGCGAGTCCGTGGGACGACGGCGACGTGGTGGGAGGGCCGGGGAAGGGGGGGGTGGGGGCGGCGGCGGTGGAGGAGAGAGAGAGCGGGGGGGACGCGAGCGACCGTAGCCGCGGCGCAATGATCGCGCCCCTCCCCGCGGCCGCCCTCGCCACCCCACCCCACCCCTTCTCCACCACCACCACGACGACGACGACCCTCGTCGGCGCTCGGGTATTACCTGTTGCCGCCTGCGCTCACCTGCGCGATCCTCAGGTGGCAGCACCACTCGCCGCCGCTCTTGCCCGAGCATCATCAACCTGTTGGCTTTTGGGCGGAAATGCGAGCGCCAGGGCGGGAGAGCGAGACCGGGACCGGGATGCTTGGGGTCCGCGCTTCTTTTATAGCCTTGGACTGCTTTGTCGTTGGTGAATTTATAGAGCGAGGAGTTGTCGCTGCTGGCGGTGCCTCGCACTTGCGCCGGGAGGATATTAATGGTGGCATGTTGTGAAAGCGCAAGTGGGGTAAGGTGAGTAGAGGTAAGGCAGGGAAGGCAGGGAAGGCTGGGAAGGGAAGGGAAGGCTGGGGGAATGGAAATGCAGAGCAGCGGGTATATTGTAGTCTTTGTTGGGTATTGCGGTGCCGTGGACAATTACCATATTCAACATTGAGAGTGGCCAAGTCGATGATTTAACCGAGTACGGCCCATCAAGTCATGGCACTTTCTATTGCTGTTGATGTGCTGTGTCTGTGGCGTTTGAGATGATTCGTTTCTCTCATTTGATGGTTTGTAAAATTTGCGATTCCCGTGCCCATACGTGCCCCCGGACGCGCATGTGTGTGTCCTCGGCTTCGTTTGGCCGGTGGTTTAATTACGAGATGTGGCTTTATTGGCCGTTTAACAATTAATGGAGTGGAGAAAATGATGTTGAATCGTAAGTCTCGTCGGATTGAAATTGAGACTCGTTCGAGCGATCATCGCGCAACACTTATAATACCAGACGTCCATGAGATTCTCTTTCCAATTTTCCTCGTATTACGGCGAGGAAGAATTCCAATCCAAAATGATTAGGAAATAGCGGCATGCATTAAACGTCGATGAGATTATGTTTTCAGCCCAATTTGAAGAAGTAAATATTGAGTGGAGTAGTGCTTAAGGTGGCTCGAGCAAAACTTTTAGATACACGTAATCACGTGGAGGCAATGGGATATTAAAAATCAAACTATTGTCATGAATGTTAATAACTCGCGCAAATGGTACTTATCGTTATGATTTTAATTATTATAGAGAATGAAAGAAAACGAAGAAGAAGAGAAAAAGAAAGAGTCGCCAGTGAATGAGACCTGCAAACTAAAAAGCAGGTGGATCATTTATAAAGTATTACTTTTATTTATTATATATCGAGTTGTAGAGATATTATTTAACTTTAAGGAACAATGTTATTGTGGTGATTTCGTATAAACTTATCAGATCAACGCAAAAAATGCCTGTGACTATAAAAGAACTAATAAAATTTTAATTCTAAAATTATCAACTTTTATTTAATTCAAGAGAATACAGTGTACGCACACATGCACGCACGTGTGTATATTTAATAATAACATAGCAACGTCATATTAGAGAATATGGGATTCGGTTTTTTTCCTTTTCTTATTTTGACTTATATTTCTCATAATACCGTAGTATCTAATACCTTGAAATATTTTTGTCCATGAGAATATAATTCCACCATTTTCGAGTATTTTTATATTTATGAATGCCGTATCTCCTTTAAAATGATATTTTAGGATTTGTATAAAAGCACAGATTTATCATTAGTTCGGTGAGGATGTTGATATTGGTAAAGGGCATTCTTTCCACAATATTCGTAATGATAAATTCAAAATATTCACAATCATTTGATCGGGGTGTCACGGCTTTTCAAATCTCACTGGAATGCGTTTGATTAATGGGACCTGCTATTATAAAATTATAATTTAGTATACTTTTTATCGATAAAAAACGACGAGCTTTAAACGAACGGACTTTGATTTTACGTAAAAATAATGATGAAAGATGAAAGATCTCGATAAATATTGCGAGTGCAATGTATTTTAATCGTTTACTGTCTCCGTGAAATCGCTTTATTTGTTTGGACAAGAAGTGAGAGAGAAATGGAAAATAGAAAAGAATTGGAAAAAGAAGAGAAGAAAACTGCAGCTACGTATTTCGATACTTTCAAGATAAATATTATCCAATCTGCACTCTCTGGGAATTATTAGTTCCCCCCCTCCCCCTCCCCTCACCCCCCTCCCCGCGCCCCACAAAATTAAACGTGTTTCGAGATTAATTTAAAAATCGATTTGAGAAATTTTTATACTTGTTAGACATACACATAATAATGAAAATCCGTACATTAAAAGGCCGCCGTATTTTTAATATGTATTATTAGAATTCCACGTAATCGGCCATATTGAGGCAATACATTATCGGAAATAAGTGAGTGCTAAGTATGCGTGTCTCGAAATCGAATGCTCACGAGGAATGAAATTCACGAAAGCAAGAGACCACTAATCTAAAATTACAATTAATTTGTATTTAATGGTAGAAAAGTTTTCAGCGGTTTTTACGAAGGCCGTGCGCGCTCAAATGTCATCATAACCAGAGATAACTACGCTCGGCTTCTAATCAATTTTAATGGCAACAATAAAAGCACAAAACCCAAGCATCCCAGCGAAGCTCAAAGTTTCCATTCTCCATTCATCAAATGCCCACCACCAGGGCCAATGGGAATCGCCATTAAGCAGGGAAGAAAGCAAAAGGTTATTTCAGCCATTAAGCCCCATAGCTCCGAGCAGACATAAAAAATAGCAGCCAATGATTTTTTTAAGAATTCACGTGCGCGCGACCTCGAGCGTACGCAGACTCCTAGACAGTGTCACATTGCCAGGAAGCCAGTGGCACAATTTAACTCAATGGGCACCGATATGATTAACTTTGCCGATGCCAGGCCTTCGGCTTTATTATGCGGCGGAGACGGCGAAATTCGTCGGCTGTGTCTCGACGAGGGCACAGCCTGACAATGCAACGTGTCGTAGCTCCCGTCCCAGGGACCTTGAGCAAGTACTTGGCTCACCGCCGTAAGGATGACACAACAACTCGCCGGTATAACAAAATAAGCTGAGATGAATAAGAGGAAAGCGTGTACTAGCCTTTAATATGTCGTGTGTAAACAGAGTCGACAGCTGCTGTGGATTGAGGATTGGAATGGGCGGACCGAGGTGGAGGGGGGGGGAGCGTCAACGTCTTGTAAATGTATTGTTTGGCCGTGGCTAATTACAAATGCGTGGATGAGTCGAGGTAAAAGAAAAAAAGGGGAGCAGGGGCGGTGGGTGTCTGGTGGTTGGGTGTACGTAATGTGGTGTTGCTGGCTTCGTTATGGAATTTTCAAGAGGATCGTTACCAACAGCGACGATCGACGGCAGTCGATTGCAGAAAGGGGGAGAAAAGGAGGAGAAGGAGAGCACATAAGCAGGTCGACGCGCCCGACATTGTAGCTCCACCCAACTCACACTCGCTTTGCTCGACCTTTTATATTTTTGTTTTTTGAATGGCCATAGAGTGAGAGAGAGAGTGTGAGAGAGAGAAGGACCTATATAGCTGGCACATTCATGGGTGTTGCTGTTTATCCTCTGCTTAAGGCATCTCTTTCTTTATTCCCTCTCCTCGCTTTCATCCCATATGTTTATTTTCTATACCCGTCTCTCTCTCTCTCTCTCTCTCTCGCTGTCTCACGGTTATCACAAATGTGTCAGCAGGTATTTTCATTCGCATCTCGTCCGCGGATATCTCACGAAGAAATTTACCGACAGCGACTTTCACGGTTACGAAAACACAACAAGTTTCGTATTTTTTACGCACCTACCTGCCGCCACGATAATGTAGCCGAGCCACCATCACCCATCTCTCTCTCTCTGCATTTATTCATCAAACGATGCAAGCAGCCATCGATTCTCTCACCGCTTGGTTGATGTTATTAAAAAAAAAAAAAGAAAAACTCGGCCTCTTCAACTTACCTTTTTTACCAATAAAGTGGAGCAAATGGAGCGAGCGACCAACACTGAAAAAGTTCGGGCCAAATAGCCGCGCTGCTTCGCACTCTCGGGAGTGCAAATAAATTTCTCTCGATACGAGCAAAACAGCTTCGCGATTCGCTCATAACAGTAACGGAGCACGCATTAAAATTATAATACGCAAACTGCAATTTACGACGGCTGCGTAAAGACGAATGACGACACAAAGTCTTGTTTATAGGGACGAGGAAAGTGCAATCATTTGGTGGCGTGGAAAACCGCGGTGGAAGTCCCTCGGCGCACGCGTCCAGGCATCGAAGAAATCGCCGCTGCTCCGTACCATTAAAAACAGAAAAGAGTTATCGTGCCGACGAGATAATAAGCCCTCCCCTCGCCGTGCCTGACCTCTCCACCCCGGGAACCCGAGGGCCAGTGGAGCTACGCTGTCACGCAGTTTCTGCAATTAAGCCGAAGAATGCCTGCGGCGACCCAATAACAGCCCGTCCCGGACTGGACTCGAGCTCCTCCTCGTGGTGATGCTGGAGCCCGAGGAGTCCATTGTAATATCGAAAGAGCCTCGGGCATCGCGCGACAATGTAATTAAATCAAATGGGCTGCAGCGCCAAGGTAGCAAAACCTCTCCTCCCCTCCGATCGCTCACTACTCTGCCTCCTTTTAACACTCATTGCCCCGACTTTATTATACGCCACTTTCTTAAGGCCCCCCCTGCACCGCCATCCTTACCATCCTCGTCCTCGACCGGTCCGCGCCGCGCCAAATCCCTCGCGCAATACTCAGCCGCCGAAGCAGATTATCCTTTCTCGGCACTCGTCCTTTGGCTAACTCACCAACATTAGCCAACACATCTTTCGCTGCTGGAGCTGCTCGCTGTTAGAGGGTCGGGGGGAGGGGAGGGGGAAGGGGGCTCGATCAAACGGGTCGCCCATCTTTATACACACGATATTCTCCCTCCCGTCGCGTTCCCCTAATAACTCGAGGAGGCTGTCGTCAGCCAGACGCTACTCTCCTCTCGCAGCTCACGATTTTTATATCCCTCCTCCAGCAGACGACGCCCAATCGACTCTCCTAATCAAAGTGCAAAGTGCTCAGGAGAGTCCAGCCTCCGAATCGCTAGAGATGCGATCCCCGCGATTATCGACCATTGTTGATTATTATATTATTGGAACATTATGATTGGGGGGGGAGGCAGGCCAGGTTGGAAAAGTCGCGGAGGTTTTCCATAGGCGGCTGGGATTTCCTCTCGGTCGCCGCGATGGCAGCTTCCGGACGGCTCGATGCACACGAGCGCCCGCGAGCTCCACGCACTCCCTTTGTCCTGGATCTTGACTCCTCGCATTGCGCACGGCGAGTGGCGATCGAGCCTAGGGACCGACGCAGCCCGTCGCCTTTCTCGACATTTGCTCTGTTTACGCTCGACTGTCGGGCGATTTATCGAGAGGTCCATGATTTTATTAGACGCGCGAGAGATTAAAGGCTCGAAGGAATTTCGTTGGGAGCGAGCCGAGCAATTATTAAGCATCTCTATTTACTTACCTTGGAATGCCTGGGGCTCTGATTTTTTTCTTTTCGACAATTGTGTCGTGCATCGAGTAGTACGCTATAATCGTTTGGCAGTCGCGACGTGACGTGACGTCCTCCAACAATGACGAAATGCTCCGGGGATGAGAATTCATTTGGATTATAAGAGGCCTTCGTGACACAATGAGCAAAAAAGAGAGAGAAAAATCGGCAATTAGGGTTTGGGATGCGATGTATCCCAAAGTGCGCACGGACATTTGATCTATGGGCGCGATAGATCCCCTCCGGCCCCCCATTGAATCCGACTCCTTAGCGCTAAATTACAACTGGCTCGCTCTTATCTAAGCGATAAACTGCTGGAAATTCATTAAATGTAAGCTCGACGTATTTGACAGGCTAACTTTTTATCGTACAGTCTTCGAGTCGATAATGAAAAGCCTGGAACGCACTTTTATATTTGAGCGGAACGTTTATATTCGCGACAATGACGAATATCCCCGTATTATTCGAGCTGCGCACCAAAGAAATCCGACTGGCTATATAGTTTATTAAGTACAAGCAACGGCAACGCTCATGTAATGCAGAAGGTACGGCGAACGCGTGACAATTTCGGTTTCAAATCCAGCCAGCACCACCGATATTCCATTAGCCTCTGTGATTTACACGATCCCCTCGGATTAACCCCGAACAACGACAATTGCCGGTCATATTTAGCGCCAGTTTCGCAATAACTAATTTATTAGCACTAAATCGAGCGCAATGCAGCAGCGCAGCGTGGAAATCCGCGGACGAGGATCGTGACGAGTTAATGAGCGAGCGCGCAACTCGTCATATTTGCAAGGCCGGGGGGGGCGCGAAGGGGAGACGAGGAATGAAGCGCACGACAGTCGTGGAGTCGCAAGCCTTCCTCGAGGCTCTCGAGGTCCTTGCAGTTGGCACATTACACGACTCCCTCGTCCCTTTCCGTAAATGGCACTCTTTGGGCTAAGCTGGCGAGGGGCGGTGGTGTTGTGGGGTTGAAGGGGGAGGTAGGCGAGTAATGGAGGTGGTTAATCGGGAGGACCATCGTGAGGTTAGTTGGAGGGGATGGGCCGTAAGGTGATACTTGTCAGGTGGTTTCGTGCGGGGGGGGGCGAGGAGGTGCGGCGCGAGTCACCCGATAGATTGTTGTATGGGCAGAAGGCGGAGGTTATTATTGCTCGGGGACCGGGACAAAGGGATATTTTGAGGCATCGGGCGGGTGTGAGATTGTTGTTTAGCCAAGTCGGAATCTTGCGTAGGAATGGTTGGGGTGGAGGGGCGTTGGGGAGTGGGTGGGAGTAAGTGGGAGTTGGCGTGTTCGTGGGGTCCGCGATTGAAATTTTCCCTTTTCAGTCTCTTGAAGGGGAGGGAGGATTTTCACTGAATGGGTCGCTTAATTGCGCGAAAACTCTTTATCCGAACGTTATTGGCGTGCGAGCGAGTGTCGGGGCAATTTGCATGAGTATGGAGTATTCAGAGTAAGTGGATAGAATGGATAGTACAAGCTGGTTGCTTATCTTTTATTAGGCCGTCGTAGAAATATGTTTTTAAAAACAGATTTTTATTCCACATTTATCTCTGTACAGTGCAATAAATTAAGCATCGCAAGGTTTGCCTAAACGAAAATAATTAATTATCCTCCGTAAACTGAAAGACTGAAAGTAATCTTTTGTTCCAATATCATCGCTTATTCTTGCAATAGTCTATAATGAATTGCAGCTTACAGTCTGATCGCTGGTAACAACAATAGTTATTCTGTTTGTATAAATTATCTAAAATTTCGATGTGGCGATATAACGTGTACTTATATGCTTTTTTCGTTCGTAGATATGTTTTTGATTGATCGTTGGCGATTATTTGACCGATTAAAATTCTAAACTTATTTACAAGACTTAAAAAATTTGTACAAGATGATTAATAAAATTATTGTTCGACAGTACAAAATCTCATCTCAGCTACTACATTCATACATAAATAGTTGACAATGGCAATTTCTCGAAGAATTACAAAAACGTATAAAGCGGATTACACACGGTTAAGTATTTCGATTATAATCTTGTTGCGCCTGCTTATCAATTGGTCTCTCTCTCTCTCTCTCGCTCTCTCGCTCTCTCTCTCTCCCTTTAAATTTAGAATTGCGTCAATTTTTCAAATCTCGAATTAGCAATGAAGTTGTAACTTGGCACGCGAGTGAACCGATTTCTCGCCGTACGCCATGATATTCGAATGCGTGCCTCGCAGCCGATTATTCCTCGCCTCAAACTTTATAAGCTTACAAAAATTCCAGCCACCATTCGACGAATAATGCCAACTCCGCCTGCAAAATCCAAACCAAATTCCCTATTAATCAGCGAGGGCCCTCTTACACTCGATCATTATCATAATACTGAGAATGAAGTAACAAGTCTCGAGTGCTCCTTCTAAATATACATTTGAGTGAATTTGCGCCACCGAATGGAATTTTCTTGGAAATGCGAGGACACGAGGTCTCTCCCAAGTGCCCATGAGCTCAGCCGTTTAGCCGAAGCGAGGAGCATCTTCACCGAGATCGTTATAACTTCGCTAAACTTTTGCAAATTTATCGATCCAAGTGGGGCCGCACAAGAGTCCCCACGATACGTCATCTATCCGTCCAATGGGCATTCTCCCTTCTCCAGCTGCCCAACGCATTACCGTGAGATGTAATCCCTTGAATATGGAAGGCACTTGAAATGATTGGAGGGACGTCGAGACTGCACCGTCAACGTTTTGCACGCACGGGACAATCGATGGTTTCTACGGCACATTGACCTTGAGAGCTCGGGCTGCCCGGAAAATTGCACGTGGACTGGCTGGCTGGGTCGAGCACAAGTATGTGGCAGCGAGTTTTCCAAATGAAACCATGAAAGGTAAGGTCGAGCTACATCGAGGGGCACATCCGTGAGCTCACTTGACAAAACTTTCGAGCCGCCGCCAATTTCTCCTCGCGCATCGTTGTCAAATTATTCGCATCGCTGACTCATTCTTGAACTAGCGCCTACACAAATGACTTCTACATTGCAGGAATATCCGAGACGAAGATTAATGTTTAGTAGTGTAATATACTGCGTAAAAGTTTCTTGGAACCGGATGGAATTCGGAGCCGAAAGAAAAGAAACGCAGAGTCAATCATTTTTACGTTAAAAGAAAAAGAAAAAAAGAAAAAAAAAAACGGCACCAATTCGTTATTTCAACACATCATTGCTGTTGTTGTTTTTGTTGCTGTTTTTGTGTTGCTGTTTTTGTTGTTGTTGTAGGCTTTTCTTTCTTTTTCGTTTCTTTTTTTTTCCTTTATTTACTCTTGGCCTCGAACGTACGAGATTCTGTTATTATGGGGCAAATTTTCATCATAAACATTATAATTCGTTGATTAGGCGTCTCGGGCTTAGTTGGGCACTCTACACACTTTAGACGAAAGCACGAAGAAAAGTATAATCAGTTCCTACTAAACATTTCAGCACTTCAAAAGGATATGTTATCCCTATGCTTATTGTAATACACACCGATACCATTCAACAAACATTCTTCTTCTTCTTTCTATTTTTTTTTCTTTTTTTTTTTTTACAACACTTTTCACGTACAAATGCAACTGCCTAATATCAATACTAACCGCGCGGGCGATGATGATTCGCAAACTCAAGCATCGACCGTCGTGCGCCAATTAAACGGCTACAAATGGCATTGCACTGACTGGCCAGCGAGACGATTTGGCGAACAACGGAGACTGTCAAATTAACAAGCATTCAAAGAATTAACAAGAAGTAGCGGAAGAACAATGGACGTGAAGTGCATGCTAAGACAAACGAAAGCTAACATTCACAATAGGGATGAAAATCCTCTTGAGCGGCTGATGGTGCTATTAATGATACTAATTATTTTAGTAATAAGCAGGAACGTTGTGATGTCGGCGAGCTCGACTAGCTCCCACTGCGCATCCTATAAACAGCAGTGCCAAATATAATTATCGATACAATAGTGCCAGTATTGCGGGATCGCAGTATTATCGACAAAAGAGAGGGAAAAGAAAAAAAAGAAAGAAAAAAAAAACACACACACACACAACACAAAGTTAAACGGAAAATTTCTCCAGCAATAACAAAGTCTCGGGGACTGCAAGGCGGATGTGGCTCGCGTCCCCACCTGCCAATGGACATTCGGACGAAACGAAATTTATAGAGATCATACAACTGACGCGGACAATTAATTCCATCAAAAGATTAGCATACTAATATCAAAAGAGATTTGGCATCGCGGAATATGCATGCTTTCCTTACAAGTACAAGTAGAAAAGGAAGAGAGGCAGCGGCTCTCGGTGGCCGAGGCCACCACCACCACCACCACCACCACCACCACTACACAGGGCCCTCCGTCCCACAAGTCGGCAAGTCCCTTTCTTTATTCTTCTGCCTCTTTTATTCCCTTTCGTTTCCTTTCGGGCGCACAGGGCCAATCGAGAACGAGGAGCTCCTCCACCTCCTCCTACTCCACCTCCTCCTACACCACCTCCTCCACCTACTCCCCCTGCTCCCTCGCTGACCGGTGTTGCGGATTTTTTTTCTTTTCTTTTTCGTTGCTTTATTTTGAAGAAAGCCAAGGCAGCTTTTCACCTTAGAGCGCGAACGAGGCGCAGCACTCGGGGCCCCTCATATCTTTCCCAAGATACTAAACGTGCCTAACAGCTCCCGTAGCTGTTGACGTAGCGGCCGCTGTAGGAGGCCCGCGTCCAGGCGCCTGCGCGGTTCGAGTAGCTGTTGCAGGCCATCAGGGAGTTCATGCCGCTGGGCCGGTCGATCGGCACCCCGGGTCCGGCCGCCCGGGCGAGGCTCGTGCTGTGGGAGCGGCCGCTGTCCGTCAGGGAGACCCGCAGGTCCTCGTTGGCACCGATCTCCGTGTAAGGCTTGGGCCCTCGCTCGCAGCAGCTCAGGAACACGAAGGCCGCCACGCCCTGGATTTTAAGCGGAGAGGTTTAGATGAGGTGGTGGCGCCGCCGCCGAGCGCCACCACCAGCTCGCTTCTTGGGGGCGGGGGTGGGGTTGGGGGAGGGTACTCGATACATCTCCATGGGCCTTAGGGGACCGCGGGCGAGAGTTCAATTTTCGATAGCTCGGAGCGGCCGATATGACTTGATGAGCCTAGATAATGGGCATGCGCGTCCAACGCGAGAGAGAGATAGCGTGCGTGCGCGCTGCGTGTAAGAGTGTTATAAATTTAAGCGACACGCGCGAATGGACCTCTAAGCTTTATGCGCGTACTTTAAGGCAAGGAGGCCGAGAACCGTGGCCCTCGTCGTATTTTTACTTGGCGTTTTTAACGCATTAATCATCCATGCGAGTTTTTTTGTTTCTTTTTGTTTCTTTTTGCAAGGCGGACCTTATTTTGGCAGCCCCGAAAGTTTTTAAATATCCGCTCGATGCCGCTGTCTAACATCATTTGTTGCGATTGGAGGGGAAAAACTTTTGACTCGTTGGAGGCCATGTTGGGCTTTTAGATGCAAAACACGAGATGTTTCACGTTCAACTGCCAAGCAGTTAAATAAATAGGATTTCCGTCCTTCTCTCTTTTCTCCACTCGCTCGATCTTTCTCCTAAAAAATTTTGATCCCCCGAAGATTTAGCTTTCGATTTAAAATCTCCTTCGCCCAGCCGAGTCCCAATGTTACTTATAAATGACGCGCTTCTCCCGCAGATATTATCTCATATTTTATTTGCAGCGTCGAACGTGTGAAAATCAAGGGACATGATAATAGGATTGAGTAGCTTTAACAGCAGATCGAGTGACAATAATTTTAAAACGATCGTGGATCGTACATAATATTTTCGACACAATGCTTTCAAAAACGTCGCCCGAGTGGTTATTCTTCGCGATGAGAAAGAAGGAGACACGGGGGAGAGAGAGAGAGAGAGAAAAAAAAACTTAACTCTTTTTATATGAAAATACCGTGATTTAGGAAGTGCATCGGTCATTAATAACTTCATCCTTTTAATTTTATGGCCGCAAGAAGATAAGGCAAACGATATTTACATTCCTCTTTCACTTTGATTTTCTTTCTAAAATTTATTGAAAGTCAATAAGGAACAAGATATCAAATCGTTTATCATCAAGCGTGACCTTAATGGTGCTGATAATTGCCGAGGGAGATAAACATAAAAAGAAGCTACAATACTCGATGCGAGAATTTAAAAGAAAACGCTATCGTCCACGGTCCTCGATCCCAAGATTTTTCATGGCCGCAAAACCCAAAACCCACCTCCACGTATTTTCACGTATTTTCACGTATTTTCACGTATTTTCGCGCTGCCGCGGCATCTCACGGGACATTTCTCGGAATCTCTCTCGCGAATTATGTAATTGCTGTTCTATTTTTAAGGCGGTCGAATCCCCTTTACATCAGGCATATTATGCATTGTCATTGCCGGCCTTTCTTTCGTTACTGCGATTCTCATTTCGTCCGTGGAGATTCGCGCGAATCCCGTAAGAATTGCACGGCATTGCTTAGAGATGTGCATTATTTATGAGTGGCGAATGCCCAAAACTCGTGATATTAATTTCAAATCAATGACGCCGAGAAACCCAATGAATTATACGTCTAGTTAAACAACAAACTCTCTCTCTAATCTCATCCATTATTCTTTCTTATGGCATTAATCTTGAGCTCATCGCGCGACATTTTTCTTGCAAATGGATTATTCATCGAAATTATAAATCATTGCGTGAGCCAAGAGAGCCCACCCTACTCGAACCCCCTTGAATCCTACGCTTTCACAAAGATTTACAAATATTTGCAATAATCTGCTCGCTCGGAATAATCAGTAATGCATAAATAACTAAAATTCATTAGATATCGATCGTTAATATTCAAATTTCATTGGCAATTATTCATTAAACTCGGCGATAACTCACACTCACAAGCCTCCCATTATATCAATTAAATTAATTAGCATTGCAAATCCATGAGCCTCTAAGTGCATGCTAAGTGCCCATAAGTATTTTTGAAGCTCGCGCGCCTTCGACTCGCCCCTCACCAATCCAATGAGACCCACTCGCACACACGTTCATTAGCAAATATAATTGCAATACTTACCACGACAAAGTGTAGTATGACGATAAACATGGAAGCGTTTCTAAATCCAATATTGTCAAACAGTATACCGGCTATGCTCGGGCCAATGAAGGCACCGAGAGCAAAAGTACTCGTCCAAAGTCCACTAATAAGGCCGTAGGTTTCGATATTATTGGGAAATCCGTGAGATCTGAAAGATGTCGGGGCAAATGACATTAATGCATCGGGTGCCGAGTGCTCGTAATTGTTCAAACGCGCAATCAAATATACAGATGCACGCGCACATATAGGTTGCCCCTGCAATCCGATTGCCACTTCCACTTTTCCATTTAGAAGAGAATCATGTGGCTGGCGCTTACGAGACGCGCGTCTCACTCATCCCGCTAATAAGCGCTTTTTTCACGATAAAGGAATTATTATTTTCTCATTATAGACAAGTCGATAAGCAGCTTGCAGAATAAACTTGCCGATATACTAATTTGGTGCTAAGAATAACTTGAATTATGCATTATATTGTCTTTACGATATTAAGTTACGCGTAGATAAGATACACGCACGCACACGTGCTTGCCCGTGCATACGCTGTACACACACACACATATATATATATCTATATAAATACGTGCGTATCGATATATTCGTGTATCGCTGCTGGAATAATCAATTAGCGCTCTTTGTGCATTAAGTAGGATAGTCGTAAATAATTGTTTATTAGGCGTACCATTGGGGAATGAGAATAATTGCACGCAGTAAAAGTCTTTCTCGTTTTTGGACGCGATCGCTTTATTTTCCCAATCGTAAATCTCGTGGTCGAACCGACGCTGACTCACATCCCCCTCTCCCCCCTCCTCACCCCGCCCCTCCTCGAATTCGTCGACAACACGCTGGCCAACATTTCTTTGGCATATTAATGGAATAATGGAGAGAAATTAGAATCCACGGGCATTGTTTGCTCAACGGGGCCCCGCGATTAGGCTGAATTCTCATGGGCCGACTGGCAAACAGGACCCATAAGTAATCGGCATCCCAAGTCTCGTGCGAATGGCCGAGGGACGCGAATTCCCCGACAGTGAGCCAGACAAATTATAAAGCGGAATAAATCGGGCAACAGCAACAAGAAAGTTCACAACAGCCGAACAAAGCCTAATCAGCGAGAGATAAAGGAAGCGGCAACGGTAAGCCGCTTAGCGGAGGGCTCACCGAGAGCGGCAAACAAACGTTAAAAGTACAGTTAAGCCCGCTATCAGGAAAAATAATTGCGTCAGCGCCCGGGGCCTTACTCACATCGCAATCCTTAGTGCGTCGGTGAAGCTCGCGACGAGCTGCGCAGCCATCCCCAGGCCGTGGATAACCAGCCCGCATATCGTCGTCCAGAGCATCGTCTCGTAGGGTATGAATGGCGCGGGTCCGATGAGGCCGAATCCTATCATCACTATGATGCAGCCTGCGACGGTCGCCACCTGCCGGCATTTTCATCGCTCGTTACATCATAATTATTTCAGGCTTCTCCCGAGGTTTCTCCCGAGGCTTCTCCCGAGGTTTCTCCCGAGGCTTCTCCCGAGGCTTCTCCACCACATCCTCCACCTTCTCCAGCTCCACCACCTCCACCACCTCCTCCACCACCTCCTCCACGCCTTACTAGAGCAATGTTTTCGCGAGCCGAGGCAACATCATTACACGACTAATGCAGCCTTTCCTCCCGTTGCTAATTAACGGATAATAACGATAATCGAGTGTAAATTGAGGTCTTGCCGCGTTATGCTCTATGCTTTACGATTCATCAACAAGTCGGCTCGGCTAACTTTACTGCTTGGCATCTCTCCCCCCTCAACAATCACCTCACTTTATTATCAAATGCCTTTCTTTTCCAATTCCGACATTGCCAATCGCTCCTCAAATCGGCTGCTCCAACTACACTGGCATACTCATGCCTTAACCCGACCTTAATGTCAAATTAGCTGGATCGATTGGACTTGGACGATTGCCGACCCAACTTTATCGGTCGAGGACTTTATTACCGGTAGGTCCGAGGTCCTGGTGGGGTACTTGCCTTTGGCGTCGAGTGCTTGTCGCACAGCCAACCCCAGACGGGGGCAGTCATGGCGTAGGTGCCGCCGTTTATAATGAACATCAGGCCCAGCACCACCGGGCTCATGTCGAATTGGCGCAGATGGGGCTCCAGGGTCGCCTGGAGGAAGCCGATGCTCATGCTCGTGGCGACGATCGAGGCGCTCGCCACCATGACCCCCGGCACCTTCAGCACCTTCATGAACTTGCCTGCGCGCGACCGAGGCGTTAAAGGTTTCAGGGGCAGGTCGTGGGACCTTGTGGGTCCCAACAGTTTCGCTACTCACCCTCGGTGCTCTGATTGTCCTGCTCATTGTGCTGATGAATGGGAAGCACGAAAGCCGTGACCACGGCTGCGAGAAAGAGCGCGAAGCCGAGGACTGCGAACGGTGTCGTGTATCCTCCCAACTACGAACAGCTCATTACGCATATATTTCGTGTCTAGCGTTGCGTTCCTAAGCGTTAGTTCACTCTGTCTCGTATTACTCTTACTTACCTACGCCTTCGAGAGGTTTACATGTGTGCGCGTACACATATACATCTAATACATTCAGAATGGCGATATAGATACTAGATTTTTCAGAGCTACTCTCTTTGTCTCTGATCGATCGATCGCGCATCTCTCTCTCTCTCTCTCTCTCTCTCTATATATATATATATATATATATAGAGTGTGTGTGTGTGTGCATAGTGAATGGGACCGCATTGATAGATATTCCGTGGAGCGATACACAGAGGGTCGTTAATTTGCATGTTTCGCGCATCGCGTCGAATAATTATGCCTCGTGCAATTATACTTTCCGAGATTACAATTACAAATGATTAAATAAGAATTTTATGGAAAAATCTTGGCCAAACAGTATATGCTCTTACAATGGAATTTGCACACAATACAATTTTACGGTCTGTTGGGTAGCTGTAAAAAAAAAGTCACGCTACTCGAAATCAACAGCTCTAGCTATATAAAATATATTGAAGACTATGTTGCCGAGATTGAGTGTAAAATCGCGTTAAATTAATATATATATATATGCATATGTATATGTATCTACTAAGGTGTATAGGTAACGATGATGACAGTCGCTCGGAAGTCTTATTGTTGGGTTTGGACGAGGAAGGAAGAAAATGGCCAAATTATCGTGAAAAATTTTACTAGAAAGGTCGAGCGAGATCGATGCGAGAGAGAGAGAGAGAGCAATGAGAGTCGGGGCGAAAACATGTCTATTAAACGGTAGTATAACGATTATCAAATTGCCCCTCAAAAGCCTTCATTGATTATCGCTTGTTTTGTCTCTGAATTTGCTTTTATCGGGAGCTCCCTCGGCGCATGTAAAATCCAAAGTAATAGCGTTCGACAGAGTTTGGCATTGAGTGTAACCTGAAATAGAGCTCCTCCCACGGTAGGCCCAACAATGAGGCCCAGGCCGAAAAACGTCTCGAGGCTCGCGAACGTCGTGGCCACGTTATCGGGGAACTCCTTGGCGATGATGGCGAAGCTCGCCGTGAGAAAGGCGGCGTTTCCAAGGGCCTCGATTATCCGTATGAGGAAGGAAAGAACGATAAAGGGGTAATGACCTTCGACTTTATCGAGCATGCCAAAGAAGATGGCGCAGGTTCCAGTTGTGAGGATGCCTCCGTTGAATAACAGCTTGGGACCTATTCGGTTTATCTGGAACGGGAGTGTCTCGATTGAGTTTCGTTAGGCAGCTTCGTCGAGAGCCAATTTTTACATGGAGCCGATAAAGCTCCGCGAGAGGAATACATTTTTAATTATCTGCAAGCGTTGACTGGCATGGTACCGACCGGCCGTGCCCGTGCACTTTCGTGGCCAAATTTCCCAACTCGGCCGAGCAATTGCACTGTGGCCTCAATGCCCGCGCCTTTTATCCCAAAAAATTACGCCCAATCTCACCGTCCGATAGCCGATCAATGATTAAATGCGAGGGGGGCGGGGAAGAGGGGGGAAAACAAAAAAAAAACTTGCCGACTACGGAGAAAAATAGATATCTAAAAATATTGGATGCCGTTGTAATTTAGTCGAGTATCAATGTACATTGTGGATATCGCGCTTCATTAAAATTTGTAATCTCCCGATAAATGCGCCTCCCCTCTCAACGACTACAAGGCAATAACATCCCGTGCATCTCACATGGGAATCTGCCGATTAATGACCGGCAAATTTACCGCGAGGACCGCCCCCCACCCCCCCCCACCCCCCTCCCTCGCGCAATTAGCCACAATTCGGGGCTTAGATTTAATTGGGCAGCGGTCGATAAGTGGCAAAGTGGCCTCTCAGCTTCTGCCCAACAGATTTCCCAAAGGAACGAAGCAACGACTCGTCAGTTAGCCAGCAAAGTCCGTCTTAATTCGTCATTTATTCGGAAATGCCAAGAAGCTCGCTTCGAGCTATAGACTGAGCCCCGTCACCGGCCAAACATCATTACCATTGTCAGCAGCAATTTTCAAGATAATTAAAGACAATATATTTTCCCCCGCCGAGGCTTCTTCGCTCCCGACTCCATTGGCGTAATTTATTGGCTTTGAGAGAGTATTTACGTGCTGTCCGTAGATGGGGCTGATAATGAAGACAACCAGCTCGAATATACCAAAAACTAATCCATACTCCGTGGCCGAGGCTCCTTTCTTCTCCGCCTGCATTATCAATGAGTAGATGATGAAAGGGAGTTGAAGAGAAATGGAATTATTCTAATAGAATGGGTCGTGTTTACGATAAATACCAAGGGGGGGGGGACGACGACCGAGGGACTGTAATTGGCCCTCTCGGACTACGCAGTCTCGCACTCCCAATCGTAGTGCAATTAACCATGCTTAGAGATAAATAAAGCCGACGATAAACTTTGGACGTGGACATCTTAACGCTTCTACGTGCTCGCGCCTGCGTGTATTCGCGTTCCACGCACGAGAGAGAGAGCGAGAGAGCGAGAGAGAGAGAGACACTTATTACAACCCAACATTATTATCGTCTCCTGCACGTTAAGCGTAAGCGACGCGATACGTACGCCCCAAGAAATTTGTGTATCCAATATTCTCTACGAAGCGACGACATTTTACTTTCTTTCCAATACTATCGATACTTTATCTCCTCTCCTCCTAAAATTTTTCACTTCTATGTTTAAAGCTATGCTAATAATAACGCGTTTATCGAAGTAAATATAAACAGAGGTCGCAATCGTCAACACACAAACCACACTTACACGCTAAATTATATTTGATTTTCGCACTTTTTTTTTTTCTTTTACCAACACCAACACGACCGCGCTCCACAATTATTATCGGCCCCGGAGAAATTTTGTTTTCATGGGCTGTTTGCGTGCTTCATTATTCGCATTTATTTGTCGTCGATAATTTGTCATGGCAGTTTATCTTCTGTCTCGTGCCTAAATACTGCGGTGGCCGAGATCATTTGAGATTCTCGGATAAATTTTTTAATTAGCTCCCCATCGACACGGTTTCTAATCGACAAAGGCTGCTCTTTTGCCTGGGAGTCGAGAGAAAAAACAAAAAAAAACAACAACAAAAAAAATGAATAATGAAAAAGAATTTCACTCGTTTATGCACAAAATAAGATGCGAGAATCTTTCGATATAATTTTATTCAAGCAAATATTTCATCTTTTGATCGCTCTTTCCTCCTCTCGCCCCACCACTCCCCCTCCCGCTCTCTCTCTCTCTCTTTCTCTCACTCTCTCTCTGTCTCTCACTCGGACTCTCTCTCTCTCTGTATCTGTATCTGTCTGTCCGTCCGTCTGCCGTTGTGTGCCTATCTATCTCCGTCTATCCATTCGAATTTCAATCGAAAGCAATTATAAATTATTCCTAATCTCTGCGAGCACAGAGGGTATTGATATGTAAACAATTAAAGCACGAACATTTGATGCGCGCGTCTCCCGATACACTCAAACGGTCGCGATTCTCACACGTGGTTAACTATTCCATCCATATTGTCAGGCATCGCTTCAACAGCACAAATGGCTCCGACATTCCAATCGTCATCGAGACATTCTTGCTCAATTGGAGCCCAAACGTATCTCGATCACCGCCCGCGATCCATCGTCCGCCGCTCACTCGTTATAATTGAATCGGTTGGAGGATTATGGAAGCAAGTAAAGATCGGCACTCACCTCGTGAGGATAGAAGGGCGCTTGCAGCGAGACGCATATTGCGTTCGCAAAGTCGGCAATACTGATGACGATGAGGGTGAGCCACTGCCTCTTGGTGAATTGACCCATCGTACAAATTCCTCGTCCACTTCCTTCCTCGCGCAGCCGCGACTCCCTGGATCCTCTGCGATCTCGGTAGCTTACGCGGCCGACATGTAAGCACTGCACGTGGATCGAGAATGAGACCGAGAGAGGGAGGAATTAAGGAGAGGCGCGATGGTGAGAGAGAGAGAGAGAGAGCGCGGGGATGTAATTGATAGTGGCGAAAAGGGGTGAAAAATAGGGGAGCCGATTGGGAAGAGAGACAGGGATTAGGGCCGGGTAAACAGAGAGAGTGAGAGAGTGAGAGAGAGTGAGAGAGAGAGTGAGAGAGAGTGAGAGAGAGAGAGAGAGAGAGAAGGGAAGGAAATAGACGATCGAGCTTTTCGGAGATTGTCACTTTCTGAAGACTCCGGCCAAGTGACGAATGAGACGTTGGGCCGACGATGTTGCCGGTTCCTTTCAAGTCAAGCGCGTGCGCATTATCCAGCTCCGCTTATAGAGTGTCAAAGTTCACAGCTGATAGCCAGCGACACTGTTCCGATTCATTATCGGCTGGCGACTCCGGCTTTCCTCTGCCTTTTCACTTTCTCTTTCCTATGTGCCAGCGCTCGGATACGTTTATCTCACTCGGCCGCGCCTCGTTTCTCGGCAATGCAGATGAGCCTCGACTGCCCCAACGCCACACGATTCCTACATTTTGTAGCTCCACTTCCTAGTCTTTCTAATGATCATGGATCAACGTGCCCGTACATGTGCTCAACTATTGTCAGGCTCAGCATTCTCTGCTTGTTTGCGCGCCTTCATTCATTAATAGCCGATCTCGGCTAAAATGTGTGATTACCGAATGAGATCGAGAGAGAGGCGAATGCCAATCGTTGGGACTAAAATTATCGATTGCGGATACTCTTTATGCTCCATTTTCATCAGATCCATTCGAGTAAACGGGACCTTTGGGACAATGATAAAGATAAGAGAGAGAGAGAGAGATGATATGAAAATTAGTTGTTGGATCAGAGTTGATGGAAATGTGCTCCACAATGGCCTTATCGTTCGTAATTTTATCGCTCGATAGAATATTGAAAAATTCATAAAATTAAGATTGTCCGAATGGAAAGCACAAATTTAAGAATTCGATAGGAAACTTATATATTATATGGTATGTGTGCGTTTATTACAATTGCAGTGTTAATGCAATTTGTGTTACATTGCACTTTGAACGTTTAGCATAGATACAATTCACTATCGGATTTTTACTGATTTGAATTTTCAATTCAATTAATAACTGCAGATTAAGCGATTGCCGGATCATAATGAAATCGTATTGAGAAATTGAAACTCGTAGCTCAGCATTCACACTGTGCTTTCGGATTAAAATTATTTAAGATATGCGTACGATACTTTAGACAGCTTCAATTGCTTTTATTAGCCTCACGTTTATCATAATAAATAAGCTCATAGCTATGGACAGCCACTCTATTAGGTACATTGAGTACCATTGATTTTTTGAGTTGATCTAGAGGATTTGAGGGAACAAAACTATTAATATATGGATCGCCTTGTGTCGATAAATTGGCAATTAATTGTGCAAAAATTGGTAATTGAACGGTAATTGAAAGTATCTGTGAAAGCTAATCTCATTTAAAAGGACATAATTTTTCAATCAAATATATCACTTTCGAGTGTCCTAATAGTTTGCCCATCTCTTACAATACGAATAAATCATTTTCATAGATAAGGACAAAAATTGACCCATATATTTCGGTAGCTGTAACATGTTAAACGACTATTAAGATAAAATAACTGCTTAGTACATCCATACACCACAAACTCTACTCTACTTTAAGTCCAAAGATTTTACTTTAAAATGCATGAAAAAAATATAATGCTTTAATGCGATAGCAATTTAGATTAAAGTTGTACTAGATTATTCTATTTTTAATGTGAGTAATTTAGTTTAAGATAAATGTTAAATTGCTGCTTTATCTTCAACCGAATCGAGCATTCGGTTCAAGCCATCGTTACAAATTGTTTACACTACGAGGTAAAACTTGTAATTTTGCGAATATTCATATGTAATAAGTTTAATTTGCAATTGTATTCTAAATCGTGCAATTATCCGTATTTTACAAGTTCGTCGCAAAGGGGGAAAATTATAATATAAATATATATATATATTTATATATATTTATAGAAATAATGAAATAACGACTTCACTAATGCTCAATCTGAATTTTATTTTCATGAAATAACTATTTACAATTCTCATTCGTACAGTGAGAACAAATTATATGCTAACAAATATTGGTAATGCTGCTTCGAAAACATATTCGTAAGACAATAATGATACATTAATTGCAAGTTTGAGTAAAGAGCGCGAACACTCTTATTATTATTAATTGAAAGTACACATATTTATCGGATTCTCATATATCTGATTAAGGCTCGCAATGAAAATTGAAATTTAAAAGATGGCGATAAAAATAGTGATATCGTGGCTCGATTTCAAATAAAATTCATACGAGATTAAGTTTCGTTGAATAAATTGCCAATTTAACATTTTATAAACAGACGTAAATCATAAACAATTTCTCTCTCTAGAGTCATTCAAATAAATTCACAATTCAATGTACACAATATTAAATCTCAAAGATGACCAATGCAATCTACTATTTCAATAGTAAATTGCAACAATTTTTAATAGAACGTCGACGAACGTGAGCTCAATATATTTACGTTGTAATACTATTCAATGTATATATATTTTATAAGAAACATTTTATTCTACGCTGAAATATAAATGTATAAAAGAGAGAATAAAAAAAAAAATTGTATAATAACTAAGGGAACTGAGTTAAGTCGACTTGGCTGTCAACTGCCATACGTACATTAAACATTATTTGACAAACCCATTGAATTCCAATGCATATTATTTCTAACGATCGCTCGATTATTACAAGACAATTATGATTATGCCAATGTTATTATATCATAGCGTGTGATATCATTAGTAAATAAAAATAAGAAATTAACGTAAAATTGAAGAAAACAGTGAGCTGTTTAGCTTATAATGTTAAGGTAATTCAGTATTAGTTCAGTAACAGTTTGTGCCAAAAGCGCAAGTGAAAAAAAGTATGTAACATTTATATAGATTCCTATTTTATCGATAGTAATATTACTTAAATACTATTGATATTTCAAGGAGGATGAGACTTGTGAAAATTAATTTTTCTTGCGAAGAATGTAAAATTTTGAGTTAAATGTACAGCGCAATTGCCTCTTTGATGTTTTGTCTCGTCGTAAATTCAGTTGGTAACCAAATTCTTTATTAATCAACTTATTCTAATTAAAAGTATTGTATTTGCGAGCAATACATAACATAATAATAGTCTACATAAAGAGTAAATATATATTATTAAATTTCCTTCAAGTATACCAATAAAGTAAGGATAAAAATTCTAATTTAATGCTAATTTAATTACGTAAAATTAGTTGGATAAAATTACATCGAACAAACTATAATTACAAATAATATTTTTGTAGCTTTTACTTAGTTTACGCGCACGCACGCGTGTAAGATCTGATGGAATTCTTAATTAAATTCGTTTTTGCTCTTGGTTGATTTGCATAAGTACATACTAAATTCATAAAAATCAATATATATATCTGTATGTCTGTATATGTAATTTCAATGATATAGAATCGAGCGAAAAGAAAGAATTCAATCGAGTATAGAGGACCAAGCATATAATAATTGATAATGACGTATAATATTGCATGTCGGTCATATATTGCGAGTCACGTAGATTTCAGAGTATTGTGGAATGTATCGTCGAATCGATTGGTTTTTATGAATTTTTTGAGAGTAGCAGGAGGTTTTAGGAATCTAATGCGTCTAATGGTGAGGATGCAATTGTTTTGAAAATTAAAGTGCAGAAAATGGGCCACAACGCCTACTAATGCCGCTTGTTATTGCATGAGTCAGGTTTCATTATTCTATTGTGCTCGATTTATTTATGCACAAGATAACACGAGTAATGAATTGGCAATGGAATGAGTTTACTTTTAGAACTGGATATTTTAAAATAGAGTTTGTTCCCGATCGACGCCACATTATCTCTTCTGCGTGCTTACTTACAAACCTATTAAAATTTCGCTTAAGCCTAGTATTTATTGACGCGCTTACGCTCCGATAAAGTACTGCTGATAATGAGATTGATATGAAATTTTCGTGAATTTCACTACGTAGATACGGATTACCAAGAAATGAGAGGCGCAACCTCACGAAACTACGAGGTACTCGTGTATTTCGACATCAACGCTGCTTGGCATCACTGGATGCTGTGCTTAGATTAGAGCAACAACGATGCAATGTGTTTATTCGTTGAGTCTTAGAGATTCCGTGAAAACCGATATCGAGCACGATTTGATAAAGTATCTGGACCCGAAAACATATCGCCTAATATATAATTTACCGGGAAGTCGGGAGCTTACATTCAACAAAAACAAAGACAAACGCGCATTATCCCTATGATTTCATAGCATTTGTCGACTTGTAAAATTACGCTGGACAATTGCAAGCTCGCATTGCTCTTGCAAATAGAGCCGCAGAGAGTGCAGTCTCTCGAAGCTCACTCGACATGTTTGTCATTCTTTCGAGTTTCACTCACTTCCTCATAAACAAAACCAACGGCTCCCCGCTCTTTATAAATATCCTCTTTGAATGGCCGCCATGTCGCGCCCACACCCAGCAACCGACAGCAACCGACAGCAACAACAACAACAACAGTAGCAGCAGCAGCAGCAGGAGCAAGGGCTTGGGGAGGCTTCTCTGTTGTATTGGGCATTTCGTCGAGTCAGACCTGTTCCTAAATATTACATGAGCCAGCGCAAGTAAGTGGTTGAGTATCCGTTGCCTCGGTGTCGAGGCGCCAATACACGAGAGGATGTGAGCCGAGGATTGGCCGATCGGTCGAGGAGTCGCGACGAGGCGAAGAGGAGCTCCTCTACGCGTCGTGGAGCCAAATTTTCATGGGGATCTTCGTGAAGGCGCCGTTGAGGAAGGACATGAAGTGCTTGGCGATGCTCGCACTCGCGGCCGGTCGCATCTCCTCGATGATCTCCTTGGCATTCTGGTTGAGGAACTGATTCATCGCCTGGCCGATGATGTTGTTCCCGTTGATCTGATCGACTATGCGGAAGCGCGCACGCCCGAGATTGAAGTCGATAAGCAGTCGGCTGATGTTCATGTAGCGCACGCCCGCGCGCTTCTCCTCCGCGCCCTGGACGCGGGCGAGGGCGGTGACGTCGCCTGGAACATGGGGAGCAGGCACGGTCAGGGCGGCTTTCGAGGCATTCGTTAATATGGCGATCGGTGAGCGGAACCTGGCCAAATTGCTTGTCAAGAATTCTTTGGTGGGCGGAGTGGGGAGGGGGTGAGCGGTTAGAGTTTTTATGGCCGAGACGAGCAAGAGGAGGCAAGAGGTGGACGTTCTTATTATTATTGATCGGGCAGTAATTGCGCCTCGAGTGGTGTGTATTTGGTGGTAATGGTCGCTATTAAGGATACTTGACAGCTATTTAGCGAGCTTGAGAACTCGTGTGGTCTTTCCTGTCTTTTCGTGCATCGACAACGTATTAAAAAGTTATGTCCTTTAATTTGTCGCGGAGCATTTTATTGAATAGCCTTATGGATAATATGCTCGGAGCAGCTAAAGAGTCGGCTAGTGAAGCTCCAAGTGGCCGATGATTAGCTTAGTCTATAAAAGCGAGAGAGAGAGAGAGGAAGATTGGCAATTTTACCGAAGAAGGCCCAGAAGTCTCCTTGGCTCTGAATGGGAAAGAGGAGAACGTTGCCGGCCACCTCGTATCGACCTTGGAGCTCGATCTTCGGTATTGACATGTGGAGGTCGAGCCTGAGGTTCTTGAGGTCCGTGCGCACTCTGTTGACGGAGTAGTTGCCGGGGCCGAAGGCCGTTATGTTGGAAAAGATGGCGCGCACCCTGACAGCGCCTTGGCCATTCTCCATGCCGAGCTCGGGGATCGTTAGTGGATCGATGGGGGGCAGATCGAGGTCTTGAATGCCTATGGAAAGTATCGAGTTTAATTATGGCGTTACGATTGTCGCGAGCCTCTTATCGTCGCCACTCGCAATTACGAATAATAACGAATAATAATGTGGGCGGCGTCGGCGAGGCGGGGAAGACTTGTTGGGCAACGAGTACTGTTTGCTTTACGGCCGATTTTTTATTTCTTAGAAGCTTGGCGGAGAGGCCTTGTTGGGCAATTAGAAATTGAGGAAATGGGAAGAGCGTTTATGATAATACTCCCATTTAGATAACGGAGTTCTTGAAATTTTAAGATTCTTACGCGTTTTGGTAAAGCAGATATCCTATTGGTTATATGGATCGCGCTCTCTGTGTGTGTGTATGCCGTTGGATAAAGTCGTTAATAGCAAAGGTTTCGGATTTAAATGTGAAAGTTCACTGTTGAGAGATTCGCACGTCATATCGTTCACCGTAAGCCAATAATAATATTGACCCCACTCGAAAAAGCATTTATCAAGTAAATTTACCAAAAACTTCGATAACTTTGTCAATGCGATCTTAAAACGTTATTATTGATCATTGTAGCATATAATCAACTGATTGGAATGACTATTCCTCCCAGATTTAATAATAAATTCGTGTACATTCGTAACATCGCGTGGCGGAAACAAAAAGCCAGGCATTTTCATTGCAATACATTCAACTAAATAAACGGTCTGAAAGTTTTTTGTCTTTATTAAAAACAAAGTTTTTCTTTTCCTTTTTTTTTCTTTTAAGGAAATGTACTTACTAACCTTTCACAAGATACGGTCTCAAGTGGTTAAAAGCCTTTTGAATGCACGAGTCAACTGCTGGATCGGTCCTCGTGCACGGCAAAATGTATTCCGCTAGAAAGAAAAGATCTATTTTAATATCATTTCATTGTACTTGATTAGCATAATTTTTCCGCTCGTGCTTAAACTTAATTTGCTTTGGATTTTGGCGTGTTTGCAGTACGAAGTATGTTTTGGTAAAGGAGTTTTGGAGTACGAGAGGTGGCAGGTTGCAAGTGAGCAAGGACCTAACGATTGAAAATATTCACTCATCATTGGCATATTCAATTGTAATAATACTCCGCCATTTTGTAAATTTTGTAAATCAATCCATTTCGTAAAAGTCTATTATAACAATAAATAATGCATTGGATTGCGCAAGTGGAAGTCTTTTGGATAGTCAATTGGAGCATAAGGTCGCATTTTCGTTCAATTTTCAATGGGATTATATTGTTTTTTCCTTGTGAGAGAGCAAGTGAAATGAAGGACCTTGTTGCAATAACGACCTATTTATCGATAAAATTTTTTTTAACATTTTAACACTTTCAAATTTAGTCGACGATATGAGAATGTTACAATAAAGGGTTTTCCTTTGATCGAAAAATCAATATGAAAATGCTTCGTTGAATTTAGTCTCGTTGAATTGAATTTAGTCCTGATAATTCGATATTTCATAGGTCCTTGCTATCATATCAAGCACTAGCTGGAGCATAAAATTAATTTCCCTTTTACCGATTTCTTTCAAGTTTTAATAGCCGAGAATTTTCAATCTATCATCAATTGCATTCAATTTGTCGATAAATTGACACAACTAGTAATTCTATAATTTTCGTCTCAAATATGCCGAAAATTACATGCCAAACATGAATTTGACACTGCCAATGTGACACTGTTGCACAAGACAAACCGACGAGTTCAAATCCACGAGACTAAAATGCTCTCCCGTAGTGTGCGCTAAGCCCTCAAGAAAATTTACCAACACATTTTAACGAAGATGGAATCTTTCGATTAAGCCACTTCGATTAAACGCTAATGTTGGCCAGCCGTGCCACTTGGCACTCGAGAACCTTAATTTTTGCCAGATCAGTCTGATGAAAATGACAATATTGAGAAATCATGTTAATTGCGCAACCTCTCGTAATTATCAAATTTAACGAAGCGCCGAACCTCTATTGTCACAACAACAATCCATTCCAATATAAATACGACCGGGCAATTAAAAATGCTTACCAGTATTATTTTATCCCGCGATAATTCGCGCCAATGATAACGATAATAAGCACGACCGGTCCCCGGCAACATTCAACTTAGGTGGCATAACAAAAAAAGCCCCCAGAAATCAAGTTCGATGAGCAGGAAAGTCACGAAAGGGAGTCACGTACGCAACCGCCGAGGCTCAACAATTTCACATCGACAATTAGACAGCCGTGCAAATTAACGAAGCGGTCACGCGACTGTCCCCCCCCCCCCCAGGTCTTCCTCCTTCCGCAATCCCGTTTCGGACTTACGTAAAGCGCTCTCACTTTCTCACTCGTACGCATCTCCGCTGAATCCAGACTTTTCTCTCTCCACCGGCCGGTTGCGACACCGCTCGAGTATCTCCGCTCCGCGATGTGTGTTTGTTAAACAACCGAACGCGCTCTAATCTTACGGACGTCTTAGATTAATGCATAATTAATGTGACCTTGATAGGCTGGTGGCCACTTGGAGCCATGCCATTCACGAGCGACGATGGCTTTTTATCGGCTGCCAATCGGCCAATCGAATCGTTAAAAGGCGACTCGAAGGCAGCCCATTGACGCCCGGGCTCCCTTGTTGACCGATCTCACGAATATTAATGACAATTTCCTAATTGACGAGCGCCACTCCACTTTGGAGATTGGCCGCGCTTGGCTGCCCTTGGCGATGAGAGGCAGTCCGCCCCCAATCACTCGAGATTAAATGTAGCGGGAAATTCGGGAGGAAAATCCTCGTCTCGCGCTTTCCCACGTAATGCACGTGATCATCCCACAAGCGCCCATCCAATCCCATTACTATCACCGCCCGCCATCCATACGAAATCCCGGCCCCGCATGCCCAACGCAAATACCTTCGACTCGACCCCCCCTCCGCCCCCCAAGTGACTCACTTATTTACGCCAGCCGAGCCTCAAAGTAATGCAGCGTCGCGCCTCCGCTACCTGAGAGCATAATCGCAAGGTCATCGCCGTAAGAGCGTCCTCGACCACCACGAAATGCGCGAAAGGAAGTCATCGGGCGACAGTCCAGCGGCCCGGGGGAGCTTCTGCCGCGCTCTCTCTCCTCCAAACAAAGCAAACGAAGCGAGCACGCGAGCAGCCCATGAGCCTCGGAGGAGTCGTCGTCCTTGGGTTGCGCGCGGGCTCGCTGGGACATGCGCTCTGTGTTATCATCGGCAGCACCAAAGTGCAAACCCCTGACATCCGGCAGACGCCTCCCTCGCCCCCCCGCGGACGATGCACGAGCAGTCGCTACGTTCAATGACTATAAGGGATTGAAAAGGAATTGACGAGAGCATTGCCGCTGAAAAAGTGAAAGGTGGTGGGTTGGGATTCGTTTGATATTTTGACTGAGTTTGGTGGAGCTGGTGCAGCTTGTTGGTGAAACGGCCCCAACCAACTTAATGCGACAGCAAGTTAAGCTTGCGCCATTTTCGACGGCCATTTGCATAAGCGCTCGCTTACGCGGGGCTGCCTAATCTCTCGATCGGATAAATCATTGCCTTACTCGTCTATTTATCTGCTTGCTTATGCTGCTTTTGTTGGGGGGGGGGGAGAGGCGTGCAAGCAGGCTTGTCCCAACTAGCCGGGAGCCCATTGTTTCAATGCATTTCGGTACGTTAAAATGATAAATTATAATATTATATATGTGTATATATGTATATGTATATGTATATGTATAAATTACTTTAATGGCATACTATTTATTATTTGCAGTGGATGGCGCGTCTCTCTAACGGTATACGCCAAGGGGACATTCATTGATCGATACTTAGATATACGAGATACATAATTAGAGAGGAGTAGATTCTCATCGTGCATTGAGATCTTGAGAGGACATCTTATAATTAAAATCAATTCAATTAAGACGATCTTCTGAATACTAGATTGCAAAATATGCATTGTCTCGACGAAAATGATCGAATGCGCAGACATGACTCATGCACGTTTCTAAATGCCATTCATTAGATTGTCGCTGCGCATTCTCAAGTTTATTGCTGAAAGATAAGAAGGAGGTAGGCATGTGTGAGCAATTATACCAATTAAGATCCATTACAAGTGAAAAATGCCCCTCTCGTATCGTAATCCCCGATTAAGAATCACGCAAAATCTACGATTATAATAATTGATTTATCAATAATCATTGCTATTTTTTCCATTTTCAATTTCACAAACACACATAGAGTGCCTGTCAACCTTGCGTGGGCACTATTTAAGCAAATTATAATATTGTAATGGAGCTTATTACGATGCCTAGGTGACACTTGTGTACTTTACCCAAAACCAAATAAAAAAATCATTTTTAATTTAATTGAACTCCGGCTCCACTACGTGCATTGGCATCTCAATTTTCACGAAAAAAAAAAAAGAATCCAAAGCCCTTAAGGCTATTTCTATTTCTCGTACGTGCAACGTCTCTGCCTAACCTGCCTTACAAATAAGCTCCGCTACATTTCGCCAAGCTGCACTTGAAATGCATTGCAACACCAATTGGTCTTGTGGCCCTGCTCGAGTACACACTTTAACTTGGCTAAATCGTAAATGGCTTTGCAGCCGCGATCCAGCTATTTTATCGATAGAGCCACTTTAGGAAGAATCACCACGACCAATCAGCCGGCCACCACTACTCGATACACACACGCTTAAGTTAAGTTAAGTTAAGGAGGCGACTATTGCGAATGGACGGAACGATAGGTGGGAGCAAAAAATTGTCAGGAGGCTCCGACTTACCGTAACGATAAGATCACGTGATCCGAAGGAGAGGTATGAAAGTATGAAAGTGGACGAGGCTTTTGATAAATGAGAGAGAAAATAGGAAGAATAAACTGGCTGGGAGGAAGATGTATGAAAAGAATTAATTTCGAACAAATAGAAATGTTACAACCAGGCTACGAAAGTCTCCCATCGATCGTGCAAAATTATTACTTCAAACACGAAATCCCAATACATTGGTAATACAACATTTAATGGACGGTAGGATAGTTTATATGTGTGGTTGTTTGGACAAGAAAGAGGTGTTAACAAATGGCTTTCTATGGCTGCAGTACGAATGTGAAACTCGATAAGCAGTTATGTAGACACATACGCGAGAATTATACAATACACACATCATTCGAGTGAGGCTTAATGGAATCGACACAATTCCGTATTGCATTACACTCTCACAAGTGTTGTAGAGTCGTCCGAATTATTATTAAAAAGCATAATGTTGCCTCAACAAAACATTATGTAATTTAATAGACGAGTCCCCCACCCCCCGCCCTCGTGGCATTAAACACTCGGAGCTTGAGATTTGTTTTACAGAGGTTACAATTCTGTGGCAATAATACTAATTTAATTTCACGTGTCGTCATCGATGTCTTTTTATCATTGGCGGCGAGAATTATCACGGTAATTTGTAAGGATATCTCGAGTGCTCGAGTACTTTTTAATGCCCCAACTTCTTATTTCATTCATTACATCTAAAAAGCTTTCTCTTATTTCAATTCGCATTCGACCCATTCCCCGGGATTTAACCAAAGATTTTCTTTCTTCCGAGCAACGAAAATATGCATTCGACAATCTTATCTACCTCCGCATATCTCAAAAACTCTACGACTATACGCGGCAATTTGCACGCCCCCTAGCCAAATTAATAATTAGCATAATTATCTAGACTCATTATATTAGTGCGCGTTGTGGTGCTACCGGATACCCCAATGTTATAAACATTTTTAACAAAATGGAGATTTGGTGGCTAATTTCATTGATTTTAGTACAGCGTGGAATAGATAATAGTGTAGGAGAGGAATATTTAGTAACCTGTGCCAAATACTTGTGGATTATGTCATTCCTGACCTAGTATTGGTAATATATATATATCTCTTATGTATCGCAGCATGGCGTAACCAATGATAAAATCCATTGCCACAAGTTACACGTAAAAAAATGGAAAAAATCGAAACACTGTAACCTAAATATTAAGTAGGTTGTCCAATTTTATTGCCGGAAAAGAGATTTTGTTTAAGTTTTTTTGTTGGTTAACGCGTTACATGCGTGCGTACCACATGTATCTATTGATAACACGTGTATCGACAGATTAACATTCAATGTAACATGCCTCCCCACTTAGTAAGAAATGTTTATATTCGATATATTCAATTATAAATAGAAACAAGTCGCTCTGTACTGGCGCGAGTAAAAATGCTTTCGCTTATATAACCAAGTGATTTAAAATATTATAAAATAAATTTGAATTTAGAAAGTAATTTTAAAAAATTTACAGTATCTTGATCTCTGAGAAAAACGGCTATTTTTAAATGATTTATCGCGTACGAATTGCATTATCGCACTATCACTATCTGCATACATTTTTGTATGTTATAATTATATATATATAAATATATATATAAATATAAAGATATTTGTTTAAAAAGAAAGTGCTTATGTTTGCAAAAGTTTTTTAATATTTAACTTTTATTCGCAATATAAAGTTCGTCTCAATGAACAACGTTAACTGCATTATTTGATATTATTTATGTTATAACGACAATTACCTCAATTATGATAATGCTCGCGTTATTTTAGATTTTAAATTAAGAGAAATATATACTTAATCATGTATTTCATCAAATATATCAAATTTTTAAACAATTAGTTTATTTTGTATACTTGCTATTGCTTCCTCTCTCTCTCTCTCTCTCTTTCTCTCTCTCCCTCTCTGTCTCTCTTTATGTTAGTTATCACATAATATAAAGCTATTATTTTATAAATAGCAATTCGTCAATGAGAACTGTTTTATAAAATTATTTTATACGTGCTATAATTTCATAATATACGTAAGAACATTTGAAGTCTTATTTCTTTAATTGAATATCTAATTTTCGTTGAGCGTAATTTGAAATATAATATTCGTAATGCAAATTTGTTAAGTATTTGTATAAAAAATGCCGCCATGAATAATTTATAAGCCCAGAATTTTTTGTAAATTTTAGTGCAGCAGTTTTATTACAGTTATTATTATAATTAAATTTACGAACAAAAACGTAGAATTTCTTTATCATAATTATTAGACATATTGTACAGAAATACAATATTCCTTTTGTTTTAATTAAGTGGCCACTTGTTTCGTATGCATTACGGGTATTCCATATTCAAATTCACGAACGTAAATCATGAAAATTCAACGACATAAACGAAGAGAAAAAATTAAATATCCTTACAGAATTAACGCAAAAAGTTATATCCTCTTTATTACAATATATCGTGAGAATAAATTTTTTAAAATCTTTTATTTCTTACTCGTTCATTAAAAAGAAAAGAAAAAAACAACAACAAATTAATAATAATTACACAAAGGGAACAATAATATGTGGCAAAAGTGTATAGAAATAAATATTTAATTGATTCCTTGAAAATGAGAGAGTGAAATTTGATGAAATTTGAATTTCTTAAAATTTTCATCGCCACTTTTATAAAACTTTTGCGCACGTATTGCGTATATTAAAACGAAACTATAAATAAACTTTTAAGCGACTAAGCCTGTCTAATATACTGACCGCCAGAGGTTCAAAATAAGTCCAAAGAACTTATAATCTGCAATTTTTATACAGATTAACTTTAATATTGGAATACTAAAATTCAAGCAACTTCGTTAAAAACTTTACATCAGTGGTTATATGGGCTTAGAAATGATTCCTTTTTATTTTTTTTCTCAAGTTTTTAACTTATAATTAAAAGGATTTATGTATTTGTGCTAGTTTTCATTCGATTATATAAGTATGAAGCTTTAATAAAAGGAATTTGACCTAAAAAGAAGTTTGAAATGTTAGGTAATGTATATTACCATATGCGAGAAAAAGTTTTAACAACTAGAACTATTGAATTGTCGAGTTTAATGAAAATTCTCATATCGCGAGAAGGTAAATTCCGCACTGACGACCACCATCGAACATATAATAAATACTTACTTTCCATCAATTGTTATTAACAATTATACACGGAGAATTAATTGTAAAAATGTCGCAGAGGAGTTTCAAATTAAAAGTGATTGTTTGAAAATTTTTTTACTTTAATTGAACGTGCAGAGTCAAGTACTTAAAAGAAAGTCATTTTTTTCCCGAAAACTTTTGCAATGAAGCCGACTATATGAAACTTTATTATTATCTGCTAACTAAATGAAACTATATTAATGCGGTTTCTACTCCAGATGCTAAAAGTTTGTTTTGAATGGCTACACACGCTCAGAGAGAGAGAGAGAGAGAGAGAGAGAGAGAGAGAGAGAGAGAGAGAGAGAGAGAGAGAGAGCGAGTGAGAGTGAAAGAGACGAACCGAGCCAGACGCAGGCATGCACGCATCCAATATCTTACATCAAAATTCAGTCAATATCGGTAAGAGGCTGCACAAAGCACTTGTAATGCCTACATTGATTGGGTTGTTGTTGTGTTGTAATGCCTACATCAATTGCGTCGACATTTATATTTCGATTGGTGCGGAGTTGACAGCCACCGAGCCTCCCTATTCCCTCAATATACTCAAAAATCTTTCGCGGCAAGGATGCAAAGGCCGAGACTCGACGCCTCGATACCTTCGAAGCTACGAATCCTTCATCCTTCCGCTCATCCTCACCACCAACCTCCCCCAACTCACCCAACAACTAAGCCGTCTGCCCCCCTCCCCCCTCCCACCCGAATCCCCGTCCCCAAAGAACCCGTCTGCCCCCATCGGACAAGGAGCAAAGACTAGCCACTCGCCAGGGCTTGCTCTCCGCCAGGCACTCGGCCTCCACATCGAGCAAGGACCTTCGGCAAGGATCTTCGTCCTGAGGCGAATCATAACTCCTCTCTTCTCGTCTCCAGTGCGCAAAAAGAGGTCGAGCCCCTCGGATATCACCGAGCCCCTCGCGCGCTATATGGCGCACAACAGACACGCGTGCTCTCTCTCTCTCTCTCTCTCTCTCTCTCTCTCCCGTGTGCCACTTCTTTAAAGTCGCGAGGCTCGTCGCCCCAGCACACGCATCGCTCGCCTCTCGCTCCCGAGGCGAGTGGCTACCCGGGCCACGGCGAGGACTCCCGGCAGCCGTGCGCTTTCACCTCGCGGGCCGCCCATTGAGCCGCGGCCGACTCGACTCCCGAACTTTCTCCCGCGCGCGTGCGCTCGCACCGCTTATGCAATGGCTCTGACATAACCTTCGCTGAGCCGGCGCGCGTGCATTACGCCACCGCTTGACTCTTGCCGCATTACGACGCGAGGCGAGCGGCTACGGGGAGAGGCGAGTCCTCCTTTCAAGCACCCGACAAGCTCAGCCGACTCGGCACCCCAGACCTCGCCCCGAGTCGACTTCCTCGCTCAACGCGGCCAACTCGCCCAAAGGGCCCGAGACCTCCACCCCGAAGCCTGGCAAACTTTGCCAAAGGATCGACCGATCGTACTGACCATTCCAGAGCCAAGAGCCGAAGCCTCGCGCTACCGCCCAACAATCTCGAGTAACAACAGGCCGACACGGCATGAGGCCCCACAATGAGGCCCTCTGCTACCGTGGCCTTGAGCTACGGTAGAAGACGAGGCCCTCGAGGCGAGATGCGCATAATTAGGGCGCAGACCGCGAGAGGCGATCCCGACTGTTACACGCTGCGTAGCTTTTCCCTGCCAACGACCGATTGTGCCGGCAGTCCCGTATTTATTAAGGAGGAGCAATCGCCACACCCCCGATGCACACCTTCAAATGGCGCTCGGCCAGATATTTCTGAAGCTGCGCGTTTTTACAGAGAAGCTGATGGCCTGAGTAGTGCTGGGATGAGCTGGCGCGCGCGCGAGTCTCCTCTCCTATTTCATAATGCCTTATGCGAATTGGCGGCTGTGGTGAATTTGCCGAAAGAGCGTGCTTGTTGTATAAGCTGGTTGTACAAATGAGCGGGGATGTCGGACAAAGGGCCCGCGATCGCGGGTCGTAGGTGGTGGAGGTGTCGGGAAAGCGACTGCCTCTTCTCCGCTCTTATAGGGCGCGACAAGTGAGTGAGAGAGAGAGAGAGAGCGAGGGTGGCGGGTTATTGGGGTTATTGGGGTTATCGTCGGGCGGGATCGCGAGGCAGCCAAGATCCAAGGTTCGGATGCCTGAGTGGCGGGAAGGAGGGAAGGAGGCTGGGCGAAAAGGAATCCCAGGCCGGGAGAGCTTACGTGTGTCAAAGTCGGGCTCGGCGTTGCCGCCGCTGGCATCAATGATGACCTGAGCGCCCACCAGACTCCCCAGGAGTCCGAGAAGCGCCAGGACGGCCAGCCGCTTGGTCCAAGCCATGGTGTGTCGAGCCGAGGAGAAGGTCTGCGCTGTCCACGGTGGAGTCGCGGCGGTCGTCGAGATGTCCCGTCGAGGAGCGGCGCACAAACAAAACTAAGCCATGTCGACGGCCGCGCGGCCCGAGCAACTCGCGGCGGGCTTTTTCGAAGCGGGCGCTTGACTACTTCTTGGCCTGACGGCCCAATGGAGGGGCCCAAACTCTCGTGCCGAACGTAGAGGGTAGAGGAACGGCCGCGAGCGCGCGCGCCCGTGCCGGCGAGGCACCGACACCGCGACGGGGTGACGACGGGGTGGGGGGTTGTGTGTGTGTGGGGGGGCGGGTTTTTTGGCGGGGCGGGTCGGAGCCGGCCGGAGGAGGGAGCGGGGCCCGACGAGGAGCGAGAGGGAGAGCGGCGGCGGTAGCTTTATTTGATAAACTAAGGACGGCTCCGCTCATATTCCGTCTTATATCGGAGCGCCCCTTCTCCCAGGAGGCGAGCGGTCGCTCTGCCACCGCTGGAATCTCCCTCTGACTCTCCTTGACGCTATTTAACAGCGGCGAACCAGCGGCGAGTCGGCAAATAAACGCCGGGAGCCTCTTTCTTGTGGGGGACGGCAACTTTTGCGCTTCCCAAGGAGAGGAGCCAGCTCTTCCCCCGAAGCTCCCTCGCGTCCCCGACACACACAGAGTGAGTGAGAGAGAGAGTGAGAGAGTGTGAGTGAGAGTGCAGGTGTAAAGGGAGGACGAGGCAAGCAAGTCGCGGTGTGCCTCGACGGCCAGCGGATGCGGCCGAGTTCGATGTCTCTCTCCCGCTGGACGAGGCCCCACGCGCCGATTCGGACCGACGCGAGTCCCCGGACTGACCCTGCTTGCACTGCCGCAACGAGGATTCCAAGAGCCGACTCGTTGCGACTCTCCGCCACCCCGCCCCCCTCCCCGCCCCCCCCCTCGCTCCGGCCATGAATCCATAACGAAGCATTGTCTTGCCGAATTCGACTCTGATTAATTCGGCATTCGACGGGTGTCGATGCGTCGAGCCGCGGCGGCCACTTTTTCGTGCCCGATACGCTTATTCGACTTCCGTTATTCAGTCGGGCGATCGGCGCTTTCCGGTAAATGTTTGTCGCGCTGACGTCGGCGATAATTATTCGGACACGACGAGTGGCCGACGCCAGTACAGAGGTAAGCTAATCGGCTGCGCGAAGCATTGACGCGTGTGCTGGACTTCTTTGTGTTTTCGCCTGAATTAATCGCCAAGTTGGCTGAGCGAGCGAGATGTCATTTATATTCCAACATTATCAGAAGAAAAGCAGGCGCACCCGACACATTAAAAGCCCATGGATTTATTATATTTACTCGATCGCTAGAATGCCACACGAGCATTTTTACGTAACCGCGATACCTAACATGGAAAATAATGTAATTAAAATATATATATATATATACACACGTGTGTGTGTATGTATAATGTCATTTGTAATGAGAAGATTGGGAAATCGCGCGATGAAAAGAAAAGTGGACAATGACATTTGGGTTTGGGATAAAAAAAAAAAAAACAAGCGGACACTTGTCAAGAAACAAATTCAACCACAATTTTAGTCAATATACATAAAGAACATTATTCAGAACTGAATTTCTCATTGTCCCTTCCAAATAACGATGTACATATAATTATAAGGCCCAATTAAATGTCGAAATGTAATGGTTATATTTGTCATTAAGCTCACAAAGCTTTTATTATGTTGTCCACGTCAATTAATAAACGGATTCTGCTAATTTGCTTGCATTGACGACTAATTACTTCAATTGCTCTCGTACTTTTCTAGGCACATATTATGTCGCTGTTGCGCCTTTCAAACACTACAATTCCGATTTCCCTGAGCATAAAATGTACGAAAGGTATTGAATGAATGTAATGGATGCGAATGTAATGGATGCGAGGGTATTGATTGCGCGCGAGTTGGCTTGAAATATTTTCGATTATCGGATAAGATTGTGTGTGTGTAAAGGAGGAGGCTCCTTTACGCTGGACTCCTTTACCTTTAGACGCGGGCATTCGGCGATTTGGTATCCAATGTAAGCGATATGGAGGACAGTTGGGTGATGTAACCGTCGCGAATTGATCTTGGCTGCGGGAAAAAGTATGGTCGTCCGCAAAATTGCTAATTCCTCGGATTTATGTGTCAGAAATGAGAATGGATAATAGAGAATTTGCGATCCGTTGTTGACGTGGAATTTACGATGCCTGCCAGTCTGATGAAATCCAATGCCTATTTATAGGCTTTTTATTGAGAAAGCGAGATCGTAAATATCGAGTCGATGGTGTACTATGATAGTCGCAATTATTCTTAATGAATTTAAAGATATTCAATTTGTATTGAAATTCCGTAACACTGCCGCCAAATGCGCGTACATTCGGAATTGCGAATTCTCATTTTATTGCTCGGAGAAATTGCACAATGCCGGAGCCTGATATTTCGCTTATTTCACGAAGTTCGGCACCCAACTCTTAAAATAAAATGTTGCCATTGCTCTCTTCGTCATTTCACCTCATATATGAATGTAATGCATATACCTGTTCGCGCATAATATACATATATATATAAATAGCCGTTTATTCGCTCATTAGTATGTGCGCGCGCGCGCTCGCGCGTATGCATAATGCACGAGTAAAGTATTAACATTGTTAAATAAATAATCATCATAGTTAGTTTCTTGTATTAAACATTAGAATTTATAATACGGCAGCTATTGTGGAGAAAGAAAAGTCTTCTTAAAATAGACGGCTAAATATAAAGTTTAATTAAGAGCAAGCGCCAAGAATAATCAAGTACACTAGCTGTAACATAAAGTTCGCTTGTGTTTATAAAGTATTCGTCGTATCGATAGACTTGATAAGTGCGGCCCGAGCCTTCGGTAACAATTGTCGCCATTTATTAAAAAATGATTTTATTCGGATGATTCCCGTACAATTCACGAGCTCGTATTATCAGTCAAATAATCATTTCTCCCTTCGTTTCACAGTAACTCCAGTCATTTCGCCAATAATAATTATTAAATTGTTCGCCTGCGACTCGTAAATAGCAAGGCCATTTTGGCAAATGGTTTTGGCAAAATACAGGCGCTTCTTCAAGACTCAACTCAATTCAGAACTCAATCTGGCAAAGATGTTCGACCGATCCCAAGGATTCTCAGTTACATCGTCCGACGTCTTATCTCTTATCTCGACTCTGCCTCGCACAAGACACCTGCGCACCTTCCTCGAGACATTCGCACACAGCTGTAGTGTGGGTGGGGGAGGGGGGGTGATACGGGTGAGCTCCTCCCGTAACCCTCGACTCGTAATTCCTAATTCCATCCTCTGCCGTTGGCCAAAGATGTCGGTGGAAGCGAATGTCTTACTTTGCATTTTTATACAAGAATACATAAATACATTTATTACAATGAATGCATTGGCGATTTGAGATTCTCACCTTCGATGTATTTCAGATTTTGTATTACGCCGCATACTCTGCATACCCAAGTGACAATTTACAAAAAGAAATTTCGATCCGAATCGCGTCTCGAAATCTATCTTCGGCATTATTCTGCGCACATTGCCGCTCGATCTCATGTATAATATTTGAACATTGAAATGAAATGTACGTACAGTGCTAATTTTTTGGTATTGTACGACTCCTTTGTCGCGTACGGCAATGACATTTCGGGAGTCGTTTTTCAACTCGACCGCCGCCGCCGCCACATGATGCGACAGAATTTAAACATTTGATTGATAAGGTTAAAGATTGCGTTCGCGAATGCCCGAATGAAATTCGTTAAGGAGGTTAAAGAACAAAAGTGTTCTATTAAATATGAGAGTAATAATATGGAGGAGAGCGAGTGAAAATTGGGAAAAAATAGTTTACACCGTTTTTCAAATATAAATTGCCCCTTCATTTGCCAATTATTATTAGTATAATAATCCTATCGATATTGCAATTTGTTGAGAAATTGTTTAATGTACGTAGCCTACCATGAAGTATTCTGAAAACACGTTCCATTACATTACTACTCGCAAAACAAATAAAGTCGCTCCTCGTGCAAAAATAACATGGAAATTCGCAAACCTAATAAAAGCGCAAGTATCTGAATAATTCGGATTCCTATCTTTCACAAACAAGATTAAAGTGCACAGTATTGAATATTCCGGAGAATCGTCTGAATAATGCAAGCAATTCTTTATTAAACATTTAATTTAATCGAATCAATGAACAATTGAACTGACAGCATGTTCCTCCTGTGCATTAATATGTTCCTTTTTAACTAGAACTCTACAAATCTCACAATGGATCTTATAAAGTTTTTATAGCTGCGCAGAATACGCAATAACTTTGTCGACTTGAATGCGTCGCTCCTCTGTGCATTAATTATTAATCGAGTGCCGTGAAATACCTACGGCTTATCAAATTCAAACATTAATACCTCCCACACAACCACATACTCCCCCAAAACAACGAATACGTACATTTAGATTCCGATATACAAGCAGTATATACTCGTTTAGATACAAAGAAGCGGAAAGTAATGACATCAAATGACATCCTTAAAGCGCAATCTGCCCGCTTTTATAAAGAAACATGCCATCCTGCGTCGATAATAATACATTAAACCTACGGAGAATGCAATTGTTATATACATATCCCAAGGTTATTATCACCATGACGTTACCAATCGCGAAATAATTAATATTTACAATGAGAAAATGCGGGAAGAAAATGGCGTATATTTTGCGCCAAAAATTATCGATAGGAACCGGTTGCCTTCAGTTCCTCAACAGCAATGAATTTTTTACCTCGAAAAAGTGTCTGGCAAAACATTGATCTTACTTGAAATTGTCGTGAAAGTACTCACTTAATACCCCATGAGATATAATAATAGATCAGCGTGGAAAAAGTGCCTTTTTATGATAATCTTTCGATGGCTCTTGGCTGGAGAAAATGATGGGAGTATTGGCAAAGCTCATCGATAATCCTAGAAACTTTTGAATATCCGCTTAAAGCGAGCCCACTATCATAAAATCTAAAAATCCAAGAGCCACTCGACCAAATAGTGAATTGTAAAATTGCCAAAATAAATGCGCCACGGGCGGGAGGAAGTGGCAAAGCCTCGGCGAAGGAAAGGAAGCGAGCCCGGAGTATGGACAGTGGCCCCGGCCTATGCCGCCTGGGGTCGCGAGGAGGCGTCGTCGGGGGAGGAGGCGCGCAGGCGCCCGCGCAAATCGTCCAACAACGACTCGGCGCATCATCCACCACTCGGATCCAAACAAAATGCCTCGCGGCCGCGCGCCTAATGTATTATTCCGTGGAGGCGCGAGCCTCTCAATGTCGCGCTCGGTCCTCCTCACATCTCACTCCCAGCGGGCAGGTGGGACGGGATGGGATTGGGGAGGGGCGCGTCGCCTGGATGAGGAGGAGAGCCGGAGAAGAAGTGCGCTGGCTGCAGCAGCGGTGCCGAGAGAAAACCGAGGTGGGTCGGCGGTTACTCAACCCGAGTGCGCGCCCATTACTTTTTCTTTTCAGTGGCTCATTGTGCGGCTGGGGCCGCGCTGGAAAATCCGATTTCCACTCGCAGCAGCAGCAGCCAGACCCGGCCGTTATTTTTCTTGGATGGCAAGTGCGGGAGGCGACGAGCTATAAAGAGCCGGGGGGAGGGGCTAATAGACGCTGGCAATTATTCGGCAAAAGTGGCGCTGATGATGAGTCGACGGAGATTATGGAAATTATGTTTCGAGTGGTTGGAGTGGGATAGGAGACATGGAGCAGGTGACGCAAACTCCGAGGCAGTCGGCCGATCTATTGTTACGCCTTATGATTGTTATTTTAGGCTTGGAAACCGATGTTTTAGCCTCGTTATAATACTTTATTATGGGCGTCCAGTAGACCGCAAATATTTATTACGTTGCATCATCCTGTTTCCATATGCGCATTGTAATTGAATTGCAGCAAAGGTCAGTAGTCGTGCATACAATTATTTACTTATTTTTAATGAAAGGGAACAGAAGAAGGAGAAGAAACGTGATTTGGAAATTTCGTGGATTCGATTTGTTTGATGAATTTTATCGACTTTCGGCGCATTGGGTATTTGAAGAGTCAAGTGTTTGGCAATTTTCAGCATTTCACAATTCGCCGTCCTACATGCGACAGATTTTACGCGTACTTATTAATTTGATAAAAAAAGTATAAGATTATAGATGAGAATGCCGTCGAATTACTATCAATAAATTAAGAAACTGTTTAAACAAAAAGCTACCACCTCCACAGGCATTAGTGAATGGCATTTTAATTTCGCTAAAAGCCTCATAAAAATGAAAATTCTTCAAGTTTTGAAATTCTTCTTATCTGACAATGAATTGAAAAAATTCTCTCTTTTAATTTAGCAGATACTTGATAGTTGATAAACATATATATATATAATTGACAGTTTGTAAGCCGCGCATTTGCCAATAATTGCAATTGAGGACGGGAGGTATGAAGATAGATTTAAAGCACATTTGGTAGTAAAGATTTTAATGGTAAATTCAAAGCTCAAATTTATCGACAAACATAGTCTTGTGCAATTGAATTTATTTATATGAAATTTCATAATTATTTGCCGTTACATGCATTCACCCAAGTACTTGAAAATACAAATTCTTTATCTACGACATTGTTACTTTCAACGGTGCATTTTCTCCTTTTTTCGTATACATTTCCATATCTGTGGTTTTCCTCGTTAAGTTATGAATTGTAAATTATTGGAAAAGAAACGAAGACATGGAATGGCCAGAATTTCTCAATATTTAAACGAATCCATTTTATTCAATAGTATTACATTATTGAATTCAATAATCCCTATATAGTGACAGAGCACAAGCAAATCCCTCGCCATTATTATTATTGCCAAGATTATCGATTTATTGCTCAATGTATTAATCGATGAGCATCTCGTAAATACGAAATCAATTGAAAATATTTCCCATTATTTATATAATGATGGAGAGAAGATTTCCACAATCATGTATGCAAGATAACATTCCGTGACCATTCAATGAGCACCCAAGAGTTGAAAAGCCACCAGACAATTCATTTCTAAACTTCACCATCAGATTACAATTATACACTCGTCCATTCTCATTGCATTCAAATAAAATCTTAGCCCTAATACATTCAATATAAATTATAAGCTTCCTTTCTGCCATAAAATCATCACAACATACTTTTCCCACTATTTCGCCAATAGTATAGTACAGTGAATAAACTATAAGCGAAAGCAAGTAAATGAACTGAAATGGCCATTACTTGATATGCAGATATTAACTCGCAAATAACGGAAAATTATCGAAAGTTTATCGACAAACTTTCCGAAGCTAACACTGATATATGGATGGCCTGATACCTGATATATACATAATATCGAGGACGGTAATAAATTCTTTGTTGCCTTATCGTTCATCATTATTGGACGATAGAGCAGCTTTATTTAACAGCTTATTATGACTGGAGATAGAAAAAGTCGTCACGTAACTCAAACTCACCTTTCCTCTGCTATTTCAATGCAGTTTCTATTCTCTTACCTTGTAAATTTATCTCCTCTTTGCCAGATACCACTCGCAAACTTTATAATATGTGTGTCTAAAATGCGCGAGTGGTCTGCACTTCACTGATAAGACTACTCTGCAAGTGATTCTATAAGAGACGGCAATTTCGCCTAATAAACAAGAATTATGAATTTTCACCGGTATTTTAACGATTGTAGGCAACTCTTTTTTCTATCCCGTTCCTACGATGTGTTGTTGCCCTCTCACTCGCTCGCTCTCTCTCTCTCTCTCACTCTCTCTCTCTCTCTCTCTATATATATATATATATGTGTGTGTGTGCAATTCCAGTTGGTAATAAATGAATAAATGGATGAAATACCGAATGTGGGTGATGCAGTCGAGTTCCCATGCTTAAAATAATAATCGTAGTGTCATGTAATAGACCAATGTGGATGAGATTAAAGAATCGCTTGAATTATTGAACTTGCGGTAGTATCGAGTATAATAGATAAGCTTAATGAATAAAGAAAACAAATCCATCAATACAATAACATTTGTTACGGGCTGTTTGACACGTATAAACAGTTTTTAAATAATAATTGTTATCCTCGGCCATGTATTTATCATGCATTGCCAATATGAAGATTTTATTCTGAAATCATGCCCAAGAGTCCCAAATGTAATTGCGAATGCAAATGTACTTAATCTTAAATAAATCCACTCGATTTCAATTGCATTAAGATTTTAAGTAGCTTATGATATCGATTGCCAAGACTCAATTGTTCGCCAAAAATTCTCCTTATACCTTCTCTGGCATCATCTCGTCATTCGCCAAAAGACCAAATACGATTTTCTAAACTCGAAATTCAACGTCGAAAGTCCACGTGAAATTATACTCCAACTCCACTCACAACATACCACAACAAATACACAAAGCCAACGCTAATAACATTACAACGGCAATCATAATAATGCCATAATCCGAGCAATGGCCACCATCGCACACTCGTGTTTCATCATTTTTCCCACCACAATTAGCACACAGCAAACAATTGTAACACACATGTGCACACGTAGAGGGCAAATTTCTCTTCCCAAACAGCACTTGCGTATACAAGCAACAATATACCGACTACTGAAGTTTAAAATATCTTTGGCTTAAAAATGCCGGGCAGACTCTCGTCATTCGTCAGGCTGCAAGAGTCCAAATTATAGCACAGCAGCCGACAAAAGTGCAAAAACGCAAAGCCTCGGCAAATAAGTTGAGCGGGCCGCTCACATTAATCATTAAAGCCGTCATTATTGTTGACGGCCGGGTCGGTTATCCTGGCCCTAAGCATCCTAACATCCTGGTTGGCTGCGGTTTCGCCCTCGACTGACCTTTCCGATGGCCAACCCAAGCGAACGTTCAAGCGCCCCAGAAGGAACAGTCCCGAGATTAGGCTGTTTTATGGTCCTGGGCAGATGGGCGCGTTGGATGGGCGCGTTGGATGGGCGGCGGTTGGATGGGCGGCGGTTGAGTGGGAGTTGATGATGGCCAGTGGTGGGGGCCGAGTGGTATCGGGCGGCTGTCGTCTTTGATAGGTCGGGAAGTAAATGGAGGTTTATCTGGTTAATCGGTGTTTGGTGGTTGTTGGGGAAATTAGTGGTGGACGAGGGAATCATTGGGATTGGGTTGTGGTAGCCTTGGTTCTTGAAGAAATTGAAATGAAATTGGCAATGTGAAAATTGAAATGGATGCTAGAGGGGGATATTCTGCGTGTTTATATTACGTTTTGGTGATCGGCGTCGGTACCAGTGGCTTTTGATCCCTTTCTCTATTAAATATGTCTGGTATTAAATAATAATTACGTGGGTGGATGCCTTCTATGTATGCATTGTCGCATGTTCCGATTATGAGTTTTCCAATGGATTGTTAATCCAAGTGGTGTTAGGTGTGAGGTGGTCGCTCACGGTTATGGGTTTTTTTTTTATATATATGTTTTGGTTTAAATTAATTGAAAATTAATTGCAATTAGTCGATTAAAAGACGTGCGAGCTCGTGCTTTTCAACTTATTTTCAACGTAAATTTCAACAAGAGAGTTGGGTCCTCTGACGTTTAAATTGGGTATCGAGTGGAAATAAAAAATGTCAATTTGGCCAGATTGATAAAAAAAAATCGCTTGTAATTCCATAATCTAATTAGTAAAGTGTGCGTTATGATTATTTTCTGTGTTATGTTATTACAGCATTAATTAGGAATTTACAAGTCATGCGTAAAATTTGGCTATATGGAGAATTATATTTTTATGAGAGAATAAATGAAATGTATGTAAAAACATTAGTAAGCTTATAAATGAATGTAAAATTTATTTTAAGGGAAACCCATCACTTAATAAGCAAATGGAAGCGATTTTTCTATTCAATGGCAGTAATAAGCAGATATTAAATCAATTTATATAAAACCCTTTGCAGTATAGAATATTTTGATTATTCGATAAGTGACGCATTTATTTAATAAAAATGTCTGATCGATTTCTATTATATAGTGTGACATTTTATACAAAATCTTAAGTTTCGAATCATTAGATCGAGATTATAGATAATTATAATTATATCTCTTGGAGGATTTAAGATATTTGTTTGTTTAATTATCAAAAAAAATTATAATTGAAAGCATAATAACTTACCATAAACTAAGCAAATTTAGATATAAATAAAAAAAATATTATAAGATAATATATGAAAAATAATACGCTTGTCATTTGCCATCTATATTATATATCATATTATAATTGTTTTTAAATGAGATTTTCTTTTCCTTCTAATTTATTTTTCTCAAGTATAGCTCTAATCAAATATTAATTCAAATATACCAATTAGCTTGTGTGCGTACAATTTCATAAAGGCATTATAAAGCCTATAAAATTACATAACATTTTCTTGGCGAAACAAATGCAATTATAATTACATCGCACTGCGTCATCGGTAATACACTCGACGAAAATCCCACGTTTACTATACGCAGAATAATTTTTTCCACGTATTTCACGGCAATATTAATATCAAATCGCTTTCTCCCTTATTAAACTTACTTATTACGTGCTACATATAAGTAAGTGATTCTTATCCGTTTCGATGGCAATTTTAAAATTCCAAACTTAATTTGTGCGGCCAAGTACAGTTTACTCGCATTATTATATTCAATTTCTTCTCATTGGCGTTGCAGACCAAATAATTACTGCTTCTTCTCAATTTATGTCACATCGCTCAAACGAATAGAATATTATATATGTATATATAATTTTTTTCAATAAATACAAATTTGCTTTAATAATTAAAATACACGCCTATCTGCGAGAGAAAAAATATTTTCATATATAGCGAGTAAATTATGTATAGAAAAAAAAAAAAACATAAAACTGTTTTTATCGTATACTAAACTGATACGCGTAGTAGAATTTTTGCCAATTACCATTAATAATGTATTGATCATTATTAATAATATTATTATCGATCGTGGAAGATTCCACTGCGAGAGATGAAAGCATCTGCCGTTACATTACTCCTGTAAATTACAATTAATATGTGGAAATTTCGAAATTCGGAAAATATTTATAAACTTCATAATAGCAGATGCTATACGGTTCAATCAGCATTTAACTAATAATAAATAATAAGTAATATTAAATAATAATAAATAAAAAATAATAAATAATGATAAATATTGTAATGTTTTGATATTCATAAATGTTAAATTATATCATATGTTTAATTAAATCTTTAACGTAGTTGAGAAGGAGGATAATTATGTTTCTTTTATATATAAATGTGAAAGTAAAATAAGGTTGACAAAATTTATTAAGTTATAAAAATACTTTTACTTTATTTTCTCGTGGTCAACATCTAATGAGATTTAGTTTAACAATACTATTGAGATATAAAATAATGATAAAGGAATGCTGAGCTGTTGATAATTGGAAGTAGATTGGAAGTTGATTTCCGAGTACATAAATATTCTATTTGTTATTTGATCGATATTGAAAAATTTATTTTACACTTAATTTAACAGTTTTATACATCCTTGCTTCAAATATTAAAAAAGAATTTGTTGTATTGTCAGGACTTTTGTGGACTATATTCTTAAAGTGCCCAGTCACTTGCTCAATTAATTTATAAAATTATGTCGCGGCAATTTAACGATACGATTGAATGAAATTTATTAGCATAGAGTTCTGTGTTTCCTAAAAGTTTATGGTTATTGGTTATGTTGGTTTTACAGAACCTTCTATGCGTTTGACCCAAGGGGCGCAAAAATTTCAACTCTATTGATGATTAATTTTTCTAACAATTCCTTAATCAACACATAATAAACCAAGTGACAATCAATTGTCACTTACAGTCCAAAAAGTCAATCTATTTTTTAAAGATAATTTTTTTCAGGCTGATAATTGTTTAACCTAATGGAATTGCTTGCGCCTATAGGATATTTGCGATTGCAATGACGTCGTCATTATAACAACAATGGAAAGTATGTAGTAGACATTGTATCCGATTTTCTAATTAAATCGTCATTATTGTCCCAATAAAAAGTGATTGATAACTTTTTCTCGTCTCCACTAATAAATTGTTGCCCCGAAGTGTTACGCTCGAGAAATTCCGTGGAGCATTTGATTTTAAGTAATCAAAGAAGCGCAACCGAGTGCCGCAACCTGCTGTTACATCCTTTAACAATAACACGGAGATTCGAGCCAATTAAAGTGCTACAGTTTGATAATAATGAACGATAATAACCAAGTTCCCATAAAAAGTCTCGAAAATTTCTCGAAATATCGAGTGCTATAGAATAATTCTCACACTAAAGTAACGACTGTCCCTGCCAACGATAATCCCGATATCTTCCACAAACAAGTACAATAATGATTGTCCGCCAGCTAAAAGTCCCTAATAAAATTACAAAGCGATTTTCCAAAGTGTAAGGAAGCCCTCGGTGCCGTAGCATTGTATTTCCAATAAATGTTTGCCATGAAAATCGTGGAGGTTGTGAAATATGACGAGCGGCTTGCGTGTGTGTGTGTGGCACGCAATAATACCATATCCTACCTACGATCCATTATCCCTCCATCTCCTTCTATTTGCTGTTTGCAAATACGGGAAGAGCCTCGTGGAGCAGCAAGCTCAGCAACAAGACTGAAGTGATGCGTCGTATTATTAGTTTTTCTTGGCGAGGAATGCGGAGCCGCCTCGGGAAACGTGGGATCCCCAATTTAGACCCTGAACTCCCAATTATTCACAGCCGCGCGCTCAACAGCTTACGTAAGATGCTCGGAAGGAGTCGAAAATCCCAAGCCACTTACGAAAGTAGCTTCTTGCGTCGGCGCAGCCGAATCAAGCTCCCGTGGAACTTTGCAAAATCTATTCGACCGAGCGCACATTTGCAGCGGACGGCCGGGATATTCAAGCCACGCATTGCCTTCCTCGCGAATTCCCATCCTCTTTGGGTGTCGCGAGCCCCTGTCAATCATATTTCTTACTCGGAATTGCGTATAGAGCCGTGGCCGATTGGCCTCACCAGCGGCTACGAGATCAGCCTGTTGCGCCTAGCGAATGGCAACCCACAATCACCGCTGCATATCGTTAGGCATACTCGTGGGATATCGATTTATCTTATCGCGTTAGTGCCAACGAGTACGGGAGAGAGGATTTTTTATAAAAGTCGGTTAGATGAATTGGAGTTTGCGTTCGTTAATCTGATGGTCTTTAAAGGGGATTCGGTGTTTGATGAAAGGGGAATAATAGGTGATGGCTAAAGGCGTTACAGTGGCAACTGTGGCAGGTCCAACTGTATTTACATTGTGAAAATGTATTGTTTATTCAGGTGTCGCTCTCTCTCGATTGACACATAACGTTATTCTGCTTAAATTGTATGAACGGTTTAGGAAGAGAACAAGAAAAAGGATATCCTTGAGACTCGTGGCAAAATATTCAACGAAATAGCCCACAAAGTATTAAACCGATCGTTCGAACGGCAAATAATACGAGAAAATTAATATCCAAATCTTGCAATTATCAATTGCACAGATAAGAATTTTTTGTAAATTCCTGCGACTTTTCCCAACGCAAACATAAGCACAATCAGTTTAATGGCACAAAAAAATCTAGGACAATAACGCTTTATAATTGTTACGATCCTTAGTGCTTATATAGATGTGCGTGAGTGTGTGTACTGGTATGTGCGTAATTTAAAGGAATAAAAGTGCCTCGCGTTTAGCATTGACTGAATAAATTTACAATCTTTATTTTCATTTTGAGAATAAAAATTCTGTCAAGGCCCTATCGCCGCTCCAAGTATTTAGACTAACGTCAATACCTATTTTTATAAAAGAATCTAAAAGTCTGACTAATCTGTTAGCTATATGGGAGACAATGTATGACTTTTTTAAGTATTCTTAATGTTTGTCGCACTCGCTAAAACGTCGGCGAATTCCGCAAATGGTCATTGTGACTGTTGAGTTGAAATTTCATAATAGCAGAGAGGATCTGTCGTCGGCCGACAAATTTGTTTATTCGCCTTTAAATGATAATGCGCATCGAGAGGATAATTAAGCGATACGAGATGCATGAATTTTTCATGCTCTTAATTGAGTCTGTGGACTATTTATAGAGAGTTGATGTATGATAAAAAATGAATTAAATACGACGACGTCGACGACGAGGACGATGAGGACGTGGACTAGGAGAACGAGGACGATGAGGACGAGGACGATGAGGACGACGAGGACGACGAGCACGAAGACGAGGACGACGAGGACGATGAGCACGAAGACTAGGACGACGAGGACGATGAGGACGAGGACGATGAGGACGAAGACTAGGACGACGAGGACGACGAGGACGAGGACGATGAGCACGAAGACTAGGAC
>JAPYYT010000974.1:0-33960 GCA_030522565.1 Ceratosolen corneri
CACCGCCACCACCACCACCACCACCACCACCACCACCACCACCACCGCCACCACCACCACCACCACCACCACCACCGCTATCACCATCACCACCATCCAACACCAATATCAGCACCAATACTACTATCACTACCACTACTGCCACAGCTTGTACTACTATCACTATTACTGTCGCTATCAGTACCTCTGACACCTACAGCTTATTATTCGTCTGTTTCATCGTTTCTCGTTTCTTCCTGCTGACAAGAGTTTTGCCTTTCTTGAAAAGTATTTCTTGAAATATATTCCCGAGTAGCGCTCCGCAGGATAAATGCGACAAGCAACCGAACGTATGACTCAAGTGAATTAATCTCTCGTTTTGTTGTCTCATTCTTCTTGTGCTTTCTTTATTGTTGGTCGGATTTATTTTCTATAAGATTTATTTTCACGTTGATATTTGTATCCGCATAATATTTCTCTCCATCATTTTAATATTTACTTACCCCTGGCTTTTCAAAGTTATAGTTATGCCTCGTCTTCCCGACAAAGTGGGTAAAGAGGAATTTTTCAAAGCAAATGCATTAATAATAATAATACGTCGCTTGTAAGGGGCATTAAAACAAGGATTGAGTAGTGATTTACATGTTCGCATATTTCAAATTCTAGTTTACATACCAGATACAAGTCTCCAATGTTGCATAAATAGATTATTAATATATGCCACTTATATGCATGCAAAAAAGTATGCCCAGAAGTATTTAAAACGAAGTGCATAATGAAATGGGCTTGAATTAACTAGTTGATCTTTATTTTTACGAACAATTAATAAAATGCATTTTTAAAATTCTTTTCCGTTTCAAAAAAAAAAGATATTCCACAACGACGAGCTCAATTATGGATATCTTTACGTGTCTGCACATACACACACGCATATTTGTAACTGTAAATTCAATGCAATTTCTCATTCGTATTAATATACAATGAGTTAATACTTGTATTAAATTTCATTAATAATAAAAATATATATTTCATTGTAAAAAAACATTTTTATTTAGAGGATCGTGGTCAATGTAAAGTAATAATTAAAACTAAAAATTTTATAAGACGAATGAGAAATGTAATTTTGTAAACGTAAGCATCATTTGTTTCGAGACTACTAGTTATTTCTTATGATTTTTGGATAAAAACTTAGTTACAATGACAACTTTCGGCATAAGACAAATAAAATAATTTACGATTACATCACTTGAAGCCCCTTTTAAAAAATTATTAAATCTCGTATTCAAAAACGTTAAAATATTGTTTTTATAAATAAGTTAGAGGTTTGAATTTGAATAAAAATAAGTTGTTTCGCAAAAAATAAATGTTAATACAATTTTTAAGCCGAGTGTAGACGATTAAAATATATTTGAAAATGATTTACGGCAAAATTTAATATAAAAATGTCATAATGAACTCAAAATAATTTATGAATTTTTTAACTAAATTTTTAATTTTCTTTCACTTTTATTTACATATAGCGTGACAATAATATATTTAAAAATAATAATATTATAAACATAGTATTTAATATTATAAAACGTTTTCAATTATATTTCTAACAACAGATACAAAAAAATAAATGAAGAACCTATGTATTTAAGTTTTTAAATACAAAATATTTTTTAATGTAATTTTTCATTGAATAACTCTACCGAAAAAGCAACTAAATATTTGTAAATTTTCTGAATATATTCATCTTATTTCAATTTAATACGAATACTATTGATATTACAATTTTGAATTTAGTTAACAAAAAATACATAACTTAATTTTCAATTAAAACATTAGTAATAATACTAATAATATATTTACGTAATTTTTTCATAGAAAAAGATATTATTTTACAAACAAAAATATTTCTAAATAGAAATATAGAAATATATTAGCATATGTATAATATTAGACGTATTAATGATTTTGAATTAAAAAGAGTATGCAAGATTATTATTACATTACCATTTTATCTACAATATTGGAAAAATATCTATAAAATTTTTTAAAATTATTACCAGATGAGAAAGTAATTAAAGTATTTTTAATAAAGCTAACGAGATTGAGAGCTTTATCATTTGCATTAAAAAAAATGAATTCTTGAATTAATCTTGACATTTGATAATTGCTTATCTTTTGTTTATCTCTAAAGATTTCCACTTGTATGGTGAATTTGATATATCTTTAATGTACAACTTTGAAATGAAAATTACTTTCATGAAATTATATTGATTTATACGTTCGCTAATTTATCAATAACAATCTGTAATTGACATTCGTTCCTTATATCGTTAATTTATATAGTTCAATTTAGCTTAATGTAATCAGTAAGAATTGCAAAAAATATAATCAATTATTTTTAAATAGAATAGAACCATTTACTGCCTAATTTTTTTTAATAAATATTTCAATAAAACATAAAATTACCAAATATGAAAACATATTTCATTTATATTATCTAATAAGACCGAAGGGTAATATAAAAGCACCTATTTTATTTTATAATTTTTTTTTAATATATTTTTATAATTATTTTTATACAAGTACAGTGTTTGGAAAAAGTTTCGTTATAAAAGTATTATGAATCTTAGCTAAGCAATTAATAATTTAAGTAAATGTACACAATATTTTATGCCGGTAATTTGCCTTTTTACTTATAACTAAAATCAATAAAAGTAAATATTTTTTAAGAAGAAAAAATAATTTTAATGGCGTAAATTCTCAGAAAGAGTTGGCGTAATAATTAATAAATAAAACCTAAACTTTGTATAAAATAGAGGATATTATAATGTTACATTTATTGTTATCATCGAAAGTTAATATCATTAATTAAATTTTATTATATAATATAACAAAAAATTAATTGATTTGATGATTATAATATATTGCAATAGTTTTTACATGATTAGTGAGAATTTATACGAAGAATATTACGAAGAGTTTATACAAATATAAATTATAATCACATTTACTAGTTAAATACTAAGTATATATATATATATATATATATATATATATAAATAATGTTAATATCTCATATGATGAGTAAAGAATAATTTAAAATAAAGAAAAATGTAAAGAAAACTTGTTTTATTAAAGGCAGTATAATAAATCCATTACATATTATAAGTTTATATATTTTGAATATTCTTTGAATGTATTGTAAAAAATCTCGCATTATTTTTGTGGCAAATATTAAATTAACGTAATTAATTGTTGTGATATTTGTTTTACGTATAATAATAACAACTTATAATAATATAATTATAGGCATTGAGAATATATTTTCGAGATTATTGGTACACCTGACGCGATTTTTACAAAATTTATACAAAATTTAATAGATACATACTCTACTCAATGGTTAAATTCATAATAGAAATTAAAGTCGTAAAGAAGTGAGTTACAAACAATCCTAAATTTCTGTTATTATACATAATTGCAAAATCAATGATTTTGTTTGCATTGTTAATCGTGCGTAGCCTGCCATTATAATTTCTATTAACTACGTAGGAAAGTTCGTATGAAAGAATAGGGTCTTAGCAAGGTATTATATTCCTATAATTTGTCCCTAATGATCATCATTCTACGTGTCTCAATGACAGAGCCTTTCCCAATGATTAAATAAGACGCGCTACAGTTATTTCTATTTTCTGAACGCTAACTGTTGTAACGCAATTGAGTTGATTCTTCCATTATATTCATCGTAGTTTTCAATATGATTTTGAATTATCAATTGAATTTTCAGTTTGATATTTACACGGGGCTAGTACTTGTGTAATATTTACCTGAAATATCCTCAATATACAAACAGTTTATAATGCCACGAGAGAAGAATACCAATAATTCAAAGGTTTCACTTTGGCAGTTAAAACAATACCTGAAAATACATTAAGTACGGTAATTAAAGAAGTGTAATTTCCGAAAGAGATAATTATGTCTTATACTAATTATTACATTACACTTAACTTGTAGGAAAGTAACATTTTTTATTTGTAAATCGAAATTTTTAATTGATATGCATATTAAACAAAATTTTTTATGTGTTGCTATATATATATATATATATATATATATATATATATTGATTGGCATGATGTTTGACGTTTTAAAATTTTTAAAAGCCAAATTTATAAAAATTTTGAATTCATAATTTAAATGTTTGATATCATGCTATTAAAATTTCTCATTATAAAATTGTATTATTCATCGACACGTACTAATAACAATAAGGCAGTAAAAACAATTTTTTTCATATCAATTAAAATTAACAATATAAACTTACGAAAAGTCATTATTTTTATTTTTGTTTTTCCTCGTTTCTTTTATGTTATTTTGACTTTTAAAACTTATTAATCAAATTATTTAATAAATGTTAGCATCAATTAATAATTTATATTCACTAATATTTTTTAACGAAACATCATAGAGTTACTTATATATTTAAGATACAAAAAATTATTTTATTAACAATATATATATATATATATTGTTATATATATTATAAATATTATATAAATATTATATATATTATAAATATTTTATAAATGTTATATATATTATAAATATGTTATAATATTCTGAATCAAACTATAATATTCAGTTGTAAGTTGTGTACAACATTAAATATTAAGCATTACTTTTTTTATCCCACTAATTAAGAAATATTATGTTAAAAGAAAGTGCAATAAGTTAAAAATTTTCAAATCAAATTTCAGCCACTTATAAATGAAGTATTTGGAAATATTTTATTCATATTTCACTCTATACATTAAGTTTTATTCAATAATTACAAGAATAATTGATATTTTATTAATTTATATTTCAGTGATTTAGTAATGCATATTTTACATTTTCATAAATAATTTGTGTATAAATATAAAAGAAAAGTTACGCCTTTTAATATAATTGATATAAGTAATAATAATTAATCGTCCCTTTAGTTAATAATAGTCGCATATATCTGCATTTCTATTAAAATTCACTATAATTAATTGAAATTTATTTTTAAATTATATTTTGTATAAGAATATAATAATCAAACCCGCAAAATTAAAAAAAACATTTGCTATTATTTATAGAAGCATAATAATTACAATTATAGACTATTATTATTTTTAAAATTCTCTAAATTTTCTTTATTACCATTAACGCATTTTACATCTCTCGAAGAATGTCTCCGGATTTATACTTTGGCATCAATATTTCTACTATTTTATTAATTGAATATTGGAATAAAATTATAAGAATATTAATAAAAAATTTATCTACAATACCTTTATATTTACTTTTCTCTGTTACTATGTTCAGGTAATGAAATGCGTGTGACTGACAACAATTACTAATACGTAATATTTAGCTAGAAAATCAATGGGCTCATTTATTTATTTGCGTGGTCAAATTCAAAGAACTATTGTTCAATTTCTTTTTCAACTACGTACAAAAGAGAAAGTCACGAGTTCCTCGGCATCGAAATACGTGCTTCACTTGGAGTTGATAAGAGAAATTAGTTTGTGAACTAATCACCTTATGACATTTGTCATGGTAATGCAAAATAAACTACTCATTTTATGTGTCTACATATTCAGGAAAACGATGTAGTTTGACTTGTAATACGAATATAATATAATATATAATATAAGCTATAATGTATATATATATATATATATATATATATATATATATGTATATATGTAAAACATGATAATATAGTAAAGTACAGATGTAATATACGATATAAGCTAATGTTATATTCTTTGATAATTTAGCACAAAAAATGTAAACGTTATTACAGATTGTACGGTTCTCATGTAAAACTTGTCATTATCTTAGAATTTAAAATATTAAAAATTTTTTATTTGTTTTTTAATTGTCTCTGAATGAAAAAAGTTGTTTCACATTGAAAAATATTTTAAATAGCGCCAAACAACTAATTTGTAATTATAATCTTTCGTCCGTTGTAAGTAAATTAATAATTAAGAAATATTTTACATAGTGTAAATACTCGAACGAAATTAATCTTATTTAGATATTGTCAATTATTATATAATGCATGTATATGGCATAGCTAATATAATTACGATGACTTTTAAAACCTAAAAATAAACATTTATATATTCATGGCTTGCATAATCTTTATTGTATCCATTAACCGTCCATTAATTCCATGTTAAATTTCATAATTTCATTATGAAACTGAAATATTTATAAATGAAAATTTTACTTAGAAGTTTCCTCCAATAAACGAGTATATACTTTAAAAATTGAAAAATTCTGGAACATTAAGTGAAATTATTTCTTGATTACGGAACATAATGAATCTTCTTATTATATTTATATTTGGACTGGTTTTAATTATATTCACGTTAGTAGATACTTAAAACTTCAACAATGTTGTAGGTTATTTAAAGCAATACGCGACCTTAAGAATTTGTTCCATGACGCTTATCATTTTTACACGATGCATAAATATTTTCTCTCTTTTCGCTTCTCTTGTTTCCCGACTTATGTACATACATATATATACATATATATATATATATATATATATGGCTTACCGTGTGACGATTACAACATCGACGTTCAAGCCAAAGACTATATTGACTGGACACTCGAAAGCAGATATATGTTCTGTTTCTTATTGGGTGTTCCTTTTCCAACTTTCTCTCACTTGTTAAATTTTATTCAACGCAATTCTCTAAAGTCTTTTTTTTCAGAGAATACAGCACATATTTCAGGCTTACATCGATGCTCTGAATTTGAAATTTAAAATTAGAATCGTTTTGTATATAACAATTTTTGCGACAATTTTACTTAAATAAATTAAAAAATTATGATTTAGAATTTCATAAAGTATTTACTTGATTTTAACCGTTTGAACATATATTATAACTCATTCCATTTCCACAAATAAAAAATACACAAATATCGAGTGGCAGAGAATAGTAGAAAGAGAGAAAGTGATTTGAGATAAACAAAAACATGTGTGTGCCGCAATACCATACTCACTTGGCTATTCATGAATGATCGATGAAGTAATATCGTAAATCGAAAATGTTGATTATCAATAAACCTTGCAAACTTGTATATTAGTGGAAAGGAATTTTTCATCTGCTTAAAATTTACTCAAATAACAACATGCATTAGCCATAAATTGGTTACAAAATTGAAATATCGGTACTATAATTTTGCATGGACAGTACGGAATAAGTAATAATAAAATATGATTTATATTCCAACACATAACGTTAGCATAACTTGTATCCTTGATGTTGGTACTTCATTTGCATATTCAATATAAAGTTTACCTATTAAAACAGTCTCGGCAATAATATATATTAGTATATATCAATATATAGTATTAACCTCATGTAGATCAATGACTAAGTCTAATTAATGCCATTTGTAATTGGTAATGTTTATTGATTTCGACAGAGTATTATGTTATGAAGTTTGAAGGACTTTTCTGGATTTTCTTTTTTACTTAATACTTTCAGTAATCTATTCGCAATTTATTACAATAAAATTTATTACAATATAATAAGCAAACAGCAATTGTATTTGACACGAAGGTTATTACGTATAAAGTAAAGTGCATTAATATATTATTATTCTCATTAGTTATTATTAGTTATTAGTTATTATTATAAAAATACACTTCATCTATCAAAAATAATATTTCTAATGGGATGATTTTACTATATTATATTTCTCTATAATAAATATCACATATTTGTATAAAAGTAGTTACATCTATGTACCGTAAAGAATACAAATTTGGAATTAATATTACTTATTTCATTTTTTTTTTTTAATCAACCAATAATGAAGTCAAATATTCATATTTACGTTATAATATAATATGCTGTATGGGCAAAAAGTTGTTTTAACGATTATTTATTAACGTATTTGGTTTTACCATAATAATCAACAGATATTTAAGTGATGTTAAATAATTTAATTATTTCAAATTTAACTAGAAAAATTAGACGAAAAGTAACCACTGATATTAAAATTAAGGTCATGTGATAATAAGGCTTTCCTACAAGAAAAAGCATTTATATTTATATATTAATAAATTTAGTCGGAAAATTATTGGAAATAAAGCATAGAAAAATTATTGATTTTATTAATTATGTAATTAATTACGTTAAAAATACTTAAAAAAGCCAATTATACTAAGATAAAATCACAAATGTTATGCTTATTTTTATAAATGTGTATTAACAAATTGCTAGAAAATATAGTAATATTGATATGTGTAAAGTATTTATTATAAAAATTCACGTGTACTTTTTGTTTAATCTTTTAGTTAATAAAATTTCATAGAGTATATCTAAAATATTGGCAATATACTTTTAATAAAGTAAATAATTCAAAGTACCGAGTAGAGCGTATGTTAACCAAATCACATTGTACAAGGATTATTCTTGTTTATGCGTAACATTAAATATTTATGGTTTTTAAATATAAAAAGAAATACACAAGTGCAAGTATAAAATAATCAGTTTGTGCAATTAGTGTCTTAACAATGGAGGTTTAAAGTTTAATGTGAAACAATTCCAATATCTTAAATTATGAATCGTTTACATAAAATAAATACGTATATAAGATTTTTTATTTAATAAAACAAAACATGCTTGTAATAATAGTAAAGTCAAAAAGTGTTCTAGTTAGTAATAATTTCTAAATTTACGAAATAGGAAAAAAATGAAATTATATAAATTATTTTTGGAAGAGTTAATAATTTACGAAAAAATTAATGGTACGAGTTAAAAATGTATATATAAATTCTAAAACTGATGACTTTAATTGATATAATTCTCATTTATAATTGCATTATCTATAAGAATGGAATGTTTAATACGTCATATGTGTATTTTACAATGAAGAATTGGGACGATTATTATTGCTATAAGTAAAGCATTGCACTGTGTGTTGGCAAATAAATAAATTGTCGACGTGCCTTGTCTTGAAAAATTCATCGAGTAATTTATTATAAACTCGCCGACACTTGTGTACAACTTTTATCCAACGACATTCAAATCTTCAAACTGTTTAAACAAGCCCGTGAAATTTAATAAATCGCAACTTGACTATTCTCAAAAAATCAAAGATTAATGTAAAATCAAAGTGTGCTCCTATATATATTTATTAATGCAATAATTGTAGATTTCAAACACTCATAAAGCAGCATCCCAACTTAATATATTAAACAGCTGATGTAATTACAGAGATACGATGTAAGATGAACGACCAAGTTTTTTACAATGACCGGAAATCTATGCGAGATACTGTAATAATCTGTATAACGTAAACAAAGTTAAAATCAATAATGTATCGATCAATTATAGATTAGAGAGGAAATAGATCATATCTAGATGCACAAATATCATAATTAATTATTTTAAATTATTTATCCATAGTAGAAAATGATCGTTTAACCGACTATGAGCACATTACAATCACAATGCCTACAATGACCTTTGCATTGAGTTAAAAATACTTCCAAAAAAATCGGATAATTAGTTATTACAGATATTATGATGCTTTAGGAATCGTCGCACCCCTGCTTAAACGAATTTAACGGCCGTACGAAAATGTAAAATTTCACATGAAAATAATACTTAAACGCATGTAACATAAAGTCTACGACTGAGCGATAAGTATTTCACTATTTCAACGTAACTGCTGATCGTTAAATGAACGAATTGCTAGCGACGAATCAATCGCACACAAATAACAGAAACATTATTAATTATAAGCGCGCCGCGTATGCTGTATAAATCATTGGATAATCGAATAATCTTATAAATCAAATTAATATATTTTAATGTCAACAATTCGATGATATAACAGCAAGTAATGGCTAATAAATTTGAAGGCAATGGCGACGCTGCAGAGTGATGTTGGTGCCTCCTATAAAACAACTCGCAACGCGAAAATCGCATTTTCCCTGTCATCATTGATGTACCTCGTACACCGCGCAGCAACTTGCGTGACAAACGAGAAAAGTAATACGAGATTATTATTTAATGCGCATTCCCGTGCCACTGCCACATCGACGCCGAGAAAACTAAAGCATCGACATTGACGCCCCCCCCCCACCACCACCACCCACCACCGCCCCCCAACCCCGCTACGCCCGGGCGTAACCGTCCACCATTCGCCGAATATGTAACGATAAAATGTAGCTATTGCGTAAGGGGATATTGATTATTGGGTTAGTTCCGAGCGATTATGCATCGGCGAGAGCCAGGACGTAAGAGCGGCGATGTCGGTCCTGCGACAGCAACGGATTAATGACGCGCGACGAGCTGCTAATGGAGGAGGCGGCGGGCGATTATTACGGTTGGGAGGGAATCGTTTGGGAGGAGGTTTGTGGTCGGTATGTGAAGGGCCGCTCGGAGGAGTTGAACAAGAGCAACGGTGAGGTTGGGCAGGTGCTCGGTACGAGTGCTATTGTTTGGTCTTAAATGCCGCTGCTGCTCGTTGCAATGACGGGTGAAGGTGGGGGGGGGCGAGGAGTGCGCGCGCGAAGCAGTGGCAAGAAAGGGCGTTGCACTTGCTCGGTGGTGTTTACCATTTTGGCATGAATGGGTGAAATGCAGGCGCGAAAAGTGTCGCTCGAGAAAGAAAAAGGCTTTCGACGCTCAAGGGCTTATTTTTGTTGTCTTAATTGTCGTTGGGGCTTGTAACGAGGCATTGGCAAAGTGCTTGAGAGTCCGGGATACTTGAGATTTTGGCCGTTGCCTTTAACTTAGGAGGAGTTGCATTCGGTTAGGTTAACAGCTTCAGGTTTTCGTGGAAAATTTACAATTCTTTCCACTCGTCATTCGCGCTATAGTTATTCTGTTCTTCGAGTTTTATTCGGAGGAGGGGGGAGTGGGGGATGAAGAAGAAAAGAAAAAGAAAAAGAAAACAGTAAACGTTTAACAATCCTTTCCATTTAAATAATAGTACTTTAAATGGCATGATGGATATTGTGATGCGATAAATTTTTCTTTTATCATTTCGAGATAAGGACGATGTTATTGTTAGCCATTGTCAACGAAGAAACTATATTTGAAAGAATCAATTTTTTTTTTACATACACTCTTCTGCTTCAAGCCTTTAATTTTCAGATACATTTTACGTATCCGTGGGTCGGTTTTTCTTATTTGGACTTACTTATACGATTGATATATCAATCAAGACTCACTAATTTCACACTAAATGCCAATGATTATATAAACATTCTAAATAGTCATTGAATGGCCGATATTGGTTTCTTGTCAAATTTTCGTATCCAATCCTTCTATTTAGATAAGCGACAAAGTTTTTGCCGTTTTTCTAGTTACAGTAGGCGGCTTATTGAAATTACATAAATAATGCCTTCGCCATTAGAATGTTAAATTTTAATGACGCTTGCGTTAAATGAGCTGGATGAGATAAAACGTCTTTGATGATGCTGCATATGGATGGTTAGGCGGCCATGAGCTTAATGACCATAAATTTTAAGAGCTTTAAATAATAGAATTCTCGATCGCTTGCTTTACAATTAAAATTGCGTAGCTCAGCAGTATTAAGCAACTTTTCCTATTAAATCGATGCTTGATTTAATTCGATGCAATTTCGTAATTGCAATCGCAGAGATTAAATTGAGAAAATATTTATTTAAAGAGTGATAATAAGCGAGCGATTTCTGCCTTTAGTCGCATGATGTTAAGCAGGTCATATAAATTGAATAAATATGACTGACAGTGTAGTTTTATAAATAAATGTAGCGAATTGTGTGCTCCGATTAAAAATAACTTTAACCTTTCATTTAATACAGAGTTTTTCAAATGCAATGAATTGCTCAATAGGTTCGTTTAGTTATGAAGGAATAGGAAAGAGTACGAGGTATTGATGCTAAATGCTGGTAAAGAGTTCGTGATATTTAAGACTTTCGCTTCATCCAAGACCAAATTCGTTATTGTATTCATATTGAAATTATTTCCATTTACAAAAGAAAAAATTCACCGACATGAAACTTTATTGAAATTTTATAAATACCAACATAAATAACACTTTATATAATAGTAAAATATGTCCGAGTTTAAGCTTGACTCTGGACTAATCCATTGTAGCAGTGTCTGGAAAGGAAAAATTATCCTTAATTAAAAATTAAAGGTCTATAGAATCGATATTTTATATTGACATTAATATTTGAAAATTAATTTAAAATCGATTCTAAAGTCACGTGTACCTATTCATGTATTGATAATGATCAGATACTATTTTTTCTTTCTTTTATTTTTGTGATTTTGTAATTTTTGTAATTATATTGACTAAAATTACTCTTAATTACTCAAATAAAATATTATAGGCAACCAATAATACTTAAATAACTTAATAATAAAAAAGTAGGAAAGGATTGATTGAATGTTTATTAAACCTGCTATAATGTATACAGATAATATGCTCAATTCCTTAATGTACTCAGTTTTTAATATTTTCTATTTATAGTTACCATCTCACGAAACTTTCGACATTACTAAATATTATTTATTTTACGACTGAATTTGGTATGCCAATGGAATTGGAATGAATTGTATATTTTATACTTTATATTTTATACTCTTGTTTTATAGATTATAGAGAGAAAAAACGTTGTAATAGGAAGGAACTCGTAGCGTTATGGCAATATATTTTTATCTCTATATAAGCATTTTATTATTTAATATAATTGTTATAAGCAAATAAGCATAAGCATATAAATATACAATATATTAGCCTGCGCATATATATATATATATATATATATAAATATATAAGTCATGGTCACGTGTAATAAACAACCGATATTTATACGTAACTTCACTAATTAATTAATTTTATACGCACATAAATATAGCCTACTTATATTGTTGTTTTAAATATTTTTAAATATATTGATGATGTTTTCAGCGATTCATCACATCAATTAGTACTTTTACGAGAAAAATATTTTTTTTATCAAATTTGAAAAAAAAAATAATTTGAAATTTTAAGCTTCAGCATATTTCAGGCATATTTATTATCATTTTACTAACCTGATTTACAAACTATCATATTATAAGGATATTAAGCATATGCTTGTGACATTAAATTTTTATAATCTTTTATTTGAAATAATGTATCATAAACGTGTAAATGCGACACTATTTGCCAAGAAGTTAGGCACCAAGTGACTTGTGAATTTCAATAAATATCAGAGAAATGTAACCATTAAACAATGATGGAATAGGTCTCAAATTACGACAAAGTAAAATATGTTAAAATCACGCAAGAATTAATGTGTTACACACCATCTCGTGCATACAATGTAAATAAATAGGTAATAATGTAATGGAGAATTTTCGTTTCAAAATTTCATTAGCTCTACGGATCTCATAACTTTCGGACTTATGTATAATGATTAGCTACCATTATCTCATTAAAATATTATTCTTACCAAGCCGGCAGTAGCTTCGTTGGAATGATTAAAATTAATAACCTTTAAATTTCCAAGAAAATTTTCTCACTTATAAATCAAAGCTCATTTTGGTCATAGACATTTATAATGCAAGAATACTTTTAACCTCTTTGAAGTCGTGAATTCGCATGCAACTCCTTCCATTCATTCATCCACTCGCTCATATTCAACTAAATCACTAAACTTTAATCATGTTTAAATTTTAAATACACTATTTGTCAAGCGATGTTCGTCTCGGTTTGCATAAGCGCCGATGATAAATAATATTTGGACCTTAAGACGATTTATCCTCGTAATTAGCAATTGGCAAAAACATTGATTGTCGCGTTCAATTTTCCCTAATTCAAGTTGGAAAAGTGAATTTTGAGGGAATGCGTTCGACCCCACAATTGAAATATTAATTGTTAATATGCCAGCGCGTTAGTTGCAGTTTATTACGAATAAATAAATTAAATGCTCCTACGATACGCTGGTCTGCTATGTTTCTACATCTGCAGCGTAAGCAAATGAGAAATCAGAGAAGTTTGTGGCACCGTATCAATGCTTATCACTGGAGTGTCTCTCGCTTTCTAGATAAGTTCATTATAGATATTTAACAAAGAAATATTATCGTTAAAGTGCATCATATCAGAAGCCGCACTGCATTTCCTACGTGCGCGCCAGCAGATTTACAACAATGCCTCTAGCATGTGAATTGTTAAAAATTCAATTTTAAGATAAATAATGGTATCGCGTAAGCTTAATAAATAATTGAGCATTTGAAGATGGTTGAAATAATGCTCTGTCAAAGCGCCATTTCAACGCAATTACTTACAATCAATGAGCAAAGCTACGCGCCCAAGAATTACCGTACATTTTTCTCTCGATATTTCATTGACAATTGCAACATTTTCTCAAATTATCGAGCTATAAACTCTTATCGAACAGGATTATTGTACGAGTTGTTAATTTTTTTTTTTTTTTTAAATCAATTTAACATTTTGTTAAATTTAAATGCGGACGCGTAAATTGATATAGATGCATTAAATTTCGCGCCCCAGTGAAAGATTCTCGTACATTAGAAATATCTTGTAAACAAATATCTTGTAAAACAAGGAGAAAGGGCCATCGTCTATTGCCAAATAGGGCTAGTTACTGATTTTTTCATTCGTCACTTAGTATTGTTTTTAAATTTTGCTAATAAGCACTACTTTAGCAACTTGGGTAATAAATGATACGATTTAAATGTCATGTCGAAGTTTGTATGGAAAAGAAGATTAGATGGAGAGGATAATTTTTCTCTTTTTTAATTATCTGAGCATACGATTATTAATTATATTTATTTAGATGCGCAATAGTCAGACAAAATGTAACAATAAAGTATTTCATTCGCACGTTAAGTGATAGCTATTCTCAATATTCGTTTGGGTCAACTTCTTCGTCTTTATACTTTATAAGTTACCATTACTAAAATATTTGTTACTAACATTAAAACGTGCAAACGTCTTACTAAGTTAGAGTTGAAAATAAATCATTTTAATGCAGTTTTCGATTATTGATAAGTTGATAAGAATAGTCGATATCCTAATTTTTTAATTTTAACTTTAAATGTGAACTGCCATTAATCGTTTATAAGCTAATTGTGACACATATCATCGCTTATTTTCATGGTCTTCAATAAGCTTAGTTTATTCATTAATAAGATAGCAAAGCCTTTCCTTTGCTTTTCAAAAAAAAAAAAAAAAAACAGAAGAAGAAGAAGAAAGAAAACAGTTTTATCGATACATACTTTAATAAATAATTATGCTATTTAAATTATTATTGTGATGTTTTTAAAGTTCATTTCGCCTCTATCTTTCATAACCATACTTTAGTTTAATTAAAATTACACTCGATTATCCGTTTTTACTCGTTACATTATGAATAACTAACAACCATTGTGAAACTTGTTTATAATATTGGTTAATGCGAAATTTACAATTAATATTCGACAATGCAGTATTCAATATCAAAATGCATGTTCAAGCTATTAAATTTTGTCATAAAAAATTAAATTATTGTCAATGCCGTGATGATGTTTTAAGAATATCAGTTGCATACATTAATTCGTAATCCGTATAAATTTCAATTTAAACTTCTGTTAAGCTTTTATTTAAATAATCCATAAACTATCTGAACTCGTATTTGAATTATAAGTGAGTACAAAATTGCGAATGAGCAATTATCGATTCAAGTATTAAGTATTTTAAGCACTATTTTAATGACAAAAATTGACAAAAATGACAAAAAAAAAAAAAAAATGACATAAGACATCAATGTTCATTATAAAGTTTTACTAAAAAAATTAATAAAAATGAAGTAAGCAATTTTTGTCGCAATAAGTATTCTCATCGCAATTCACATCAGCTAGAAAGTGATTACACAAAATTTTATTATTGGACTGCCTCCTAATATCACTAATACGATTATGGATTTCTAGTGCTAGTTTGGAATTAATTAAAATTGACGTGACAACTTACGTGACAACCTTAAGATTATTTAGATAGTCGAATACGACACATTGCCAAGCTAAAAGTGTATTTTCTATTTTTAGAGATACCTTAAAAAATTTAGAAAAAATCTTGAGTTCAAAAAGTAAACAATTTCTATGTACACTTTTCAATTGTATGACCATTTGAATTGGAGTGATTGGAGAATATAAATCGCCCTTTAATGTTTTTCTTTATCTAAGAATAAAAATTTAATAATGGGTATGGCCGTATATATGATTATTTCTAATAATATATAAATATTTTTGTGTCACGTTTTAAAAAATAATAATGGTTGGATCATTGTAGCACAATGAAGAAGATTCATTCATATATAATAGGAGTGACAACAAATTGTCTAATTTATATGAATTCAATGGAATGTTTATGTGAATCATTACTTAGAAATTATTATCACATTGATTCAACAAATAACAAATAATTTACAAATCTTATAAAAGATATCAAGCTCTAATGAAAAACGAATAATATATTTTTAATGTAAATTTTGTGTGCCGGAAACGAACTATTCTCAACTCTTTTTGTACATCTTTAAATATCAAAATTTTTAATATTACAACATTTACAATGCTATAGAAATTGGCACAAGGAAGAGAAGACCAAACCTTTGCATTTATTATTACCGAGTAAAGGCAATAAATCTGGGTTATTTTTAATTAATGAAGCTAAATCTGCCTTGCAATTAAGTGACACATTGACCAATTTTAAAAAGCAACTTTCAATTACCATAAGATTTTTTAAAATAAATTTTAATAAATAAAACTAATTAATTATTAACCAGTACTTTCAAAGTTTGTACAAAATTCTGCAATTGCTTTGAAAACTGCCCGACAAATATGTTAGAGAACAATACAGCTATGACTTTTGTAAATGACTTTGTAAATTAAAATGATGCCTCTTCTTTCTGATTTTCTCGCTCGATACTGTAAAATTGCAGAACTTGCACTTCAGATCATAGGTGTATTAATCTGGAAAATATTGTTTTAGCTCTGCTTATCTCAAGGACGAATTCGATGGAAAAGAATGTAATTGAAATAGTTAAGGAATTAGATATCGCTAATGTGCATTTATTTATAATTAATTAATCGTATCACATAAAATGCTGGAAAAGAGCGTAAGGATATAATTACGGGCACTGAAATAATTTTAAGGTGGCGAAATTTTTCCTGTCCTCAAATAATTCTTCAATATTATATTGGAAGCTTAACGGGCGCTTAAATTTCTCGTAACAACTGCCTCGTGGATTTAATAAATACCGCGACTAACTTGCGTAAAAGGCTCATTACACTTACACGGCATCTTTTACACTTAGAGAGCAGAACTCGCAAGATAATGATGGGCAAACCTAAACTTACTGAAATCAAATGTTGTCCTCGCGATATGTTAAACCCTATCTTTTCACGCTGCCTCATGTTTATATGGGATCTTGGTGAATTATGTAATGGTAGTGGGAGATCCGTGGTAATGCCAAGTTAGACACTCGCTTTATACTCGTAATATGCTTGCTTATACATCGACACACGTCGTCGTCGTCGGCGTCGTCGGCGTCGTCGGCGTCGTCGTCTTCGTCGTCGTCGTCGTCGTCGTGGTCGTCGTCGGCGTCGTCATCGCGTTAATTTGTGCGCATGCATAATACCGAACATAACCAAGTGAACTTATTTATAACGTTGCGGAAATACGCGTTCACTGGCGCGCACGCGCGTTAGCGTTAAGCGTTACATAAGCGTTGTGTAACTTGCCGAGAATGCTTAAAGATACTATTAACTATTCTCTCTCGTAATAAAACGAAATGTGCGAAAGTTGGAAAGGACCGTGTTGTTATACGCCCAGGGCCATGTCGATGTTCCTGCAGATTTTTCTTCGTAGAGCATTGTCTTGGTAATCTTATAAGAAGCTTTGATTTTTATTGAAGATGCGATTGTGCGTGGAAGCGGCTTTTTTAATGGAACGGAATTGTAACTTAATTTATTTTAAAGTAACGACATTTCATTATTGGAATAGGATATTGTTAATGATGAATAGCAATCACTTGAATGGAGAGCAAATAGTATTTATTTGCTATGATACTGTGAGCCAACCCTAATGGTCTTGGTTGCGTTTATTTCTATTTGAATTAAACATTAGAATGTATTTAAGGAAGTGCTCTAGTGAAAAAGAACTATGATAATCAGTAAACACAGGAATAATTTCAAATTTAGTGCAAACAAGTGATAGGCTAAATTCACAAAAGAGTGAACTTCTCTTTCATTATATTGTAACGGATATGTAATGAAAAAATTGCTCTGCAGTAAAAATTCCCTCATATCTTTTGAATGTTTAATTATTATAATTATTTCAATTGAAATTGCATGATGTAATTATTCAAACTCTCATAGCAAGTTATAGGGTTAAGGAACTAGAAATATTTAAAATATTTTATAGGTAAATCAGATCTTTCGAAAATTCGACAATTAAAAAAGGCATAATGACGAGTTTATTTTTATTACTATTTGAATAAATTAAACAAGCAAAATTTTAACTGATTACATGTTTGAACAGCTTATACGTGACTATTTTTTTTTTATCGTATGTGATTATGCAAATAGATTATATAAATAATTATTACTTAAATTAAAAAATATGAATTTACTCAAATGGCTACACTCAAATAAATTACTCAACAATTTTTATATCAAATGGGCATGAAATATTAGGACGGAAATTTCATCAGCTCGTCAAAACAAGAACATTGATGCCTTTAAACCAAAAAATACTTATTCGTGCATTAAAATATTCTTATTTCGATAAGTATTGATTCGGTCTTCAATTTCATTCCCTTAGATGATACTTTGTCTCATGCACCTAGTATTATTATGTCTTTGAATAATAGAAATCTTCCTAAAGTAAAAAACTTCAAGCTGCTAAGAGCTTATTGGCAGCATTAAAAATAACTCCTTAAAAATTATAATCATCATAATATTATTGCATATTCATTTGTATAGAAAGAAAAGAATAATTAATTTGAAATTGAAATAACGAAGAAACACAAAAATAATTGGTTATTGATTAAATGATGACATATCGAGTAACATTTGTTTCTTTAACCTTAAAGAATGCGAGAACGATGAATTAATAACACCGCTTACTTCGTGCTAGTTTTTCGAAAACTTTGTTTATGCAATTTAAAATAAATTATAATAATTTTTTTATTCGAACAGTTCTTAGTTTGAAATCATTAATTGTATTTTAAGATAAATGATAAAAATCTGATAAAAATATTATGTAATGCAATTTTCTTTTTTTTCTTTTTTTTTCTAAACTTTTAGAACAATATAAACTTAATATTTTTATGAAAAATGTTAATCATATTTGAAATGATGACGATTGCATCTCACTTCCGTGATTATTTTATAATATTTACGAAATGTGAATTACACAGCGTATATTCACTGAATTATATACGTATATACTGAAAGCATCTATATATTGTATATCATTGATAGTATAAATTTATATATATTATATATGATTGATAGTATAAATTTAATAAGCAGCACGTATAAATAAATTACGTTAAATTACATTAAATTACATGAAATAATTTAAACGTAATTTCAAATAACAACATAACAAATAGCAAGAATTGCCCACCTTAAACATTGAAAATATCTGTATAATGTATAATTCAGGCTTTGATGCTTAAAAACTTAATTAAAAGATATTTTAATTGAGAAAAATTTTCAAAGATTTAGGAGTAAATTGTACTCGATAGCAGAACTTGAATTATAAGAATTAATAAATGTAATGCCACGTATATCAACTGAATATTATCAATAATTCTATACGATACGATGATATAAATTCCATTTAAAGTAGTGAAAAATAAATGATTGTGAAATATTTACGAATAGATAAATACAAAAGAGATATATGTCAATGAAAGCACTTTTTTGTCGCAATAAAATAAAAACGTATGTATAAACTACGCTATGATTATTAAGTTGATGCGCATTAGTTGAGAAGAACTAAAAGAGGAATATAACGAAAGCAGTCGGTTATAGTTTATTGTGCGGTGCGCGTAATATTGACGAAACAAATAAATAAACATTTTAATAAGGCATTTTGTCAGTATATTTGTCGGAGTTGAAACTTTAAAATTAGATTGGAAATAATACACATTGCCAGGCTTAACGTGCAGCTCCACAGCAAACAAATAGTCGCAACAGTGGCGTCTTAAATCTGAGTAATAACGTATATCTCATGACAAATGCATAATTTAAGGGAGAGACGCGCACTATAAAACTTAGAGAAAATGGACGTTGTAATTGTTCTGTATTGGTGTAGTTGAGTGACATATGTAACACAATCGTAAATAAAGATTTTTCCGTTTTATGATGGGTGTGCTTATTAAAGTCGTCATATAATAAAATTTAACGGGTTGGATAAAGATACTTTAATGGTTTTAAATGAAACGACAAGACAGTAAAAATACATATCACGCCTATTAATCAATCCACTAAGATTTTGTTGATCATTTCTCAATTAAAGCGGGCTTTAAATTTTCATTAAGTAAAATTCGATGAGACATAAAAAGCTTTTATATGTAGGGATTTCAATATTTATTTGTAATCTTTGTCAGGTTATTAATTATGCCATAAAGTCTGCGTGTTAAATGTCCGATTTAGTATTTAATTATATACTACGTTCCATATAAGGGCAATATTATTTCAAATCGCATCAGAATGTAGATTATTAAATTTATTCATTGCCTACATCGATCCTCCCCATCATTGAATATATATATATATATAAACTATATATAAATATATATAAACTATACGTCGAAAATCATTGGCACAAGTGCGCGCTTTCGAAGATCAAAGTTCCTTAACATTATCCTTAAGGAGACCAAACGGAAGTGGAAGGGGATTGAAAATACTGCCTCTTTTCATTTTGCTTATTCTGCCCTGCCAATTTGCATAATTTATGGCTGACAATCTGACAGTGAACACGTGGAAATTGTTTGTTAAAGTGCATGTAAAATTTGCAATGTCAGGCGAAAATTTATAAACGAAAATGATACTGATTAATAATGTGCCAAATAGAGCAGAGATTATTACTCAGACAAGCTTTTCTTTTTTTTTTTTTACATACATTTTAGAAAAATTAGGATAAGGATAAAATAATTATAACATTGATAAAATTTTTCAACTTGTACGATTTATAACGATAATGAATTGAATTTTTTATCCGGAAGTAGAAATTTCGTAACTCATCTGAACAATTGGATTTCAATTTATGATGTGTATAATTGGCGACACATTTATATGCGCAGTCGTGTATACGCATGCCTGGACGTATGTACACGTTAAAATACGCGTATATTGAATTATAGGACTTACTTTCAATTACTAATAGAATATATATATATATATATATAAAGCAAATGAAATGAGATTATTAAGTCAGTGTATAGATATTCGCTTAGTGGTTTAATTTCAAGAAAATGCCAATGCACAAAAGTAGCTTCATTTAATATTTCTTTAAAGCATCGCAATCGATATTGAATTGATATAATAAGCACAATAGCCGGAATATATGAAATCAAATAATTTAAAAATACCTTCTCAAAGATATGTTTATTGCATCAATCAAAGCAATCAATTGAGAGGTCGATAAATCTGAAATTTGATAATACGAAAAACTGGCGATTTATACTTCTTTTTCTACCTTCGCACAATGGGAACCTCGTGAATAGTCCAAGAGAAAGAGAAACTGATAGATTGATGCTAGCGTTGCTGATTATTAGGCAATAAAAGAATAATTAGCTTTCTCGCTCAAATGTTTCGCAATCGGTGGCCTTGACGCTATTTCTAACTTCCTCTAAAAATAGCTTTAGATCATTCTACGAAGAAAAAAAAGAAGCAAAATAAAACGCGAAAGGAAAAAAGTCGTTGAGACAGGAGACAACAAGTAGAATAAAAAAAAAATTAATTGAATATACTAATAAACAAATTGCTTCTTCGACCAAAGTGGATCTAGTAATTTACAAATAATTTTAGTACTTTAGAATTTCAACGTAAGATATATATATATATATATATATATATATGTAAAATTTATTTTTAATACCAGTTGTTTTTTATTAGCATGCAAAAACAATAGCCAATTTTAAATTTAAGAATGTTAGTGCTCAAAATCTTAGTTATGTAATGAAAAAATATAGCCTCGCTTTACATAATGAATAATTTGTTGTAGAATTCCATTCGAACTGAATAAAATGCTATTCTAAGAATAACACATGTATACATGCTGCACATCGAGCTAATATAACGAATTTTCATTTTCATTTGAAATGAAAGCAGTGTGTACAGCCACAAATTAGCTTTCATGGCAGTCTCTTTTATTAGTAAAATTACAATCTATTTTTATTTGGCACGTTAATAAAGGTTTAAACTTAAATTGATGTAATTCTAAAGCCAAATCAATCTTTTGTGCTATTTTAATGACTGGGAGAATAGATATGTAAAATTAGAAATAAGTTTTTTCATTTTAGTAAATTTTAGTAACAATGTGGTTGACTGATTATTGATAAAGTATAAGCGAACTATCGGTGCCTGTTGAAGGTGACGACACATTTTGTAAAAAATTTTCTATGATTTATTTATTAGTTGGAAATAAATAGATGTTTTTAAACGCTTAGATTGAAAAGTGGTTATTTTTGAAAAAGAAGTTATTCTCGAATGTTCATAAATAGGAGCAGTTATTTTTATTGTTCATTCAAGTATAATATTTCATTGTTGAAATTTTAGAAATTTTCTTTTAGAATTATTAAGAACTTACAATATAAACATTTTTAATATTTTAAGAGAACATAATTTCATAGTCGATAAACCAATAAAATATTATGTTATTAGTCATAAAAGTTATGGATTAAGCTAATATTTGATAATGAATGTACAAAGGATATTTTTGTTTACAATATTAAATTTAGTCTTTCATTCTTATATATCTATCAATAATGTAGTGTGAATTATAATTTTTGCATCTGTTAATTAAAAAAATTTGCTCTTGTTATTGTTTAAAATTAAACAAACGATTAATTCGAAGAATAAATAGGAATTGTATTTCATTTCAATTTAACGCATAAATAATATGTTTTATATAATGAATATAATATATATATATATATATATATATATATATATATTATTATATACTAATATATAATACCTATGTTAATACTTCTAAGTAATGTAAAATTTTATATTGAAAAATGCATGAATTGTAAGTTTCTTTTGTTTTTATAAACATATTTTATAATACAGAACATCCTTCCTTTACTATGTAGAATTATAGATATAAATATAAAAGGGTCATGTATAAGTAAATAGTATTTTATTTTATTTTTTTTTTTTTATATAAAATGCTAAAGAGAATTTGATTCTTTTCAATTTATACAATTAAAGATACGAATACAAAGTTGCAAAGTCTTATATTTTTTAGATTTTCATTTATTGAAATAAGTAACTGATATGTCAAGAAAGATAAAATTATTTTAAAACAAAATCTGCTTATTGTGCGCTGGAAATAATCCTAAAATGAAAGTAAAAAAGCTGCATGTGAGTGTACGGGTTTGGATTCCATGAAACAGATGGTTATTAAATTAGAAATAGGTATAAATTATCAATAAATAATTATTTATTGATTAAAACTCACTACACATCTATAATCAATATTTATATTCTGCTAATACTAACGAAAAATGTTAAGAAGTAAAAGAATGTTTACGTTTAAATCTGATTTATTATCTATAATCATAGATTTAATCTAATTTATATCTCTTAAATTAAAAAAAAATAATATTCTATTTAAACTAAATAATAAGTATGAAGTTTTTGTTTTATTGATTATTTATTTGATTTATAAATTCTGCATTCTATATATTTTCCTATCTGTAATTTTATATTATAAATGGAGTAGTTATTTGCATTGGAAAGCATGTAATGTTTATAAAAATTGAAAAATACTTATAAACAATGCATTTAAAAGTATGTGTTTTCATAACATTTACACACACACACACACACACACACACAAAATATATAATTTAACCTACTAATTATATATATAATTCAACGGTATTAAATTTCTTTATAAATATAAATACTTCTAAATATTCTAGATTATTTATAGGTTTATGATATCTATTTTTATAATTTTATAATTTTTAACAATTTAAATATTTCTAATAAAGTAATATTTCTAGTTACAGATTAAGGAAGTTATATTTGAATTAGTTAATCATAGTGAGTTAAAGCAATTTAGATACAATCACTTTTGAAAGATTTATCAATAATATTTAAGTCTAATATACTTTTTAACACATTTCAAATATTCATAGTGGCAACTTTTTCAATTTTATAGCTTATAAAAAATAGCTCATTTTTTTTGTTATTATATACATTCAAGTTCATAAAATTTTGCTAACATAACTTCTAAAATCTGAAAATTCTCATAAGTATAGATTATCGAGATAGAATTAATTCAGATTTTTTTTCGGAACATATTTTTGCGCTTATGATTTATAAATTAAAACAAAACAGTCACCTTCACTTGCATATGAAATGTCAACATATAATAAAACGAAGCGTTTAATTTTAATTTCAGTACACATTTAAAAGAAAACAAAGGCAGAAAATAATATATTATTAATTTTATCATTACTATTATATTATTTTTAGAAATATTAAAATAAAGTCTTTATAAAAAATTATTATCACTATATAAGAAGAATAATTTGTGTTTTATCTATTCAATATATTGTTTTGGGATCTTTTTTTCTTTTTTTTTGGGGTCGTAATAAGTAGTAATTAAATATTGAACAAAATAAAGTTTTATTCAATAATGATTAATTTAGTTTTATTAATTATGAAACTAAATAGTTAATCAAGGAAATGAATTCTAATGCGATATGAAAAGTTTTTTTTTTCGTTAGATTAATAATTAATGTTTACTAATCAAAGGACAAAAAATTACGTTTTATATGTCAAAGGAAAGAATAACATCTTTTGTTACAGTATGTCTATTGTCAATTACATTTGCAAATATCATTGCAGACATCAAGTATGGACAAGTTTTTATCGATTTAGTGCAAAATTATTTTAAGCCATAATAATGAAAGTATTATCCTCGTATGTAATGGACCTTCCCAACCTATATTTCATACTTCTCTATCTACTTGTCCGCAATGCTTTGGAGATCTTCCTCGGCCCTTTAATAAGAACAGCGACCTCACGAAATGGTTCTTTTAAAGTTTAACTTCTCCTGGTAAATTAATAAGATAGGAATTTACAAATCTGTAGAAGACAAAAACCTTATCGTAACTTTAAATTCTGACTTTACTATACTAGAATCTTCAAACTTTCAACAAAATAAAACCAACGTCCTATAAGCATTTACATTTTTCTACGTATTTTTAGTCAAATAAAACATGGCTTTACGTCTGAGAATTGAAGGAAGGATTTACGTATTGTGAATTTTCTAATTAGCGCATTTTGAGTCTTACAAATTATCATAAATGAGTTTCGAAATGGACTCATTATTTATGCATAATAAACTAACTCTAATATTTTTCAAATGATTTTTAAGTCCTTGGAATTTTTGAGAAAACGACCGGTATTTTAAATAATTTGCATTAAATAGTTAATTTTTAATGTACACGTTGATTGTAGAAAATTGTTTGGAAAATCGTTAGAAAAACCATACAAATTAATGAAAATCTTTGGTCAAACATTATATAATGTTTTTCACATTCACTATCTGAAATATCTAATCTATAAAAACAGATTCTAAATAATAACACAATATTCCTATACAATTATCATTATTATTATTATTATTATTATTATATTTCAATATTCAAGGTAAATCGAGTTGTTAGTGAAAACATAATTTAGTCGCGAAATGTAATAAAAAGTCTTTCTATTATATATTTCAGTCTCATGGACCGAAGCTCTATTAAACGTTAAACAACCATCGCTTTCAGTTAAAGTTTTCTTTCTAAAAAATTTTAAAGATTATTCAGTCGCGCATCACTTCCCTTTTCAATTATTAAAAACTGCGGCCGATTAACGGAATCTATTGAGTTAGCTAGAAATATTCTAGAAATATTCTAGAAACAACTTCTAGAAATATATTGAAATAAAAAATTTCACCTAAGAAATAACAATATACCATAACCTATCAACAATCATACCCTCGTGTCTATCTTTAGCACAATTGCAAACTAATTTCAAGGTATAACGAATCCAATAAAACGGAATGGCCAACTTTTTTAAACCATATTCTACAAGTTGCACGCACAACTCGAATAAATGCAACGGTTCATCCCAAACTCACCATTTGCATTTGCATTATCTGTCAGAAAAGCACGTGAGTTTTTGATCTCCGGCTTAATTGTTCCTTGAGAATATAGTGCTGCCGTTATAATTCACGAGCGATGAATTTCACTGGTTTTGCACAGCTGACAGGACCTTGGCACGCAGGGACCTTTTCAAAGAGAGAGAGAGAGAGAGAGAGAGAGAGAGAGAGAGTGCGTTGCTAACCCCGAGACCTTCAAAATCTGGTCTCTTCCACATTTTGCCAAAATTCTTCCGCCGCCCTACTATTCTCTCGCACCCACTTTCTCCCTATTTTCCTCTCTGTCTTCACTTCATTTTCAATCACCTCCTCTTTCCCTCCTACCCTCTCGCTCTCACGCCACTTTTCTCTTGTCTCCTCTCTCCTTTCCCTCTCATCCCGCGATAACCCCACCTCTCTCTCTCTCTCTCTCTCTCTCTCTCTCTCTCTCTCTCTCTCTCTCTTCCTTGGCTCTCATTATCTATATTTCGCTCAGTGGTTGTGCAAAGTGCGAAGGAAATCGTGTCGATTGGATGTTTTGTTGGCACGCAGCACTGCTGTGTTTTGATTCCAGATTTATTGTTCTGATTACAGGTATTACCCTAATTTAGAAACTTTAGCATAAAACTCGGGCTTCCTACAAATAAAACACTGAATCATAGCAAACGTGTACTTTTTAAAAGTTTATTATCTAATTTTATCAAAGTGTAAATAGTTAATGTAATAGCTAATAATTATGAAACATAATCACGTTGAAAACTAATGTCGTAAGAACTTTTTACAAAAATTACAAGCAATCGTTTGTCAAAAGTTAGAAATACCGAGTATTTTGTACGAGGGAAAAATATTGTAAAAATGATCATTCACAGAGTATATTATTTTAATATAGATTATCGATCACTTTTATATGCAATATTATTATTTTATTATATTAACTTTTTATATCCTGTATACAACATTGCGCAATATGAAAAATTGAGCGGACTGATGATTTCTTAGTTCAGTTACCAAATTCTGATAAATTTTATATTTATTTGATACTTTTTATATTCCAATCAATTGGTGTTGCTGTACATTACTATTATTTTACATTTTTTATTCGATACAAATAGCTTTCAAACTAAATTGCATTTCGAATAATAACAATATAAATGCTTATATAAATAAGTGCAATAAAACATGAGTTAAATTAATTTTTGTTCGAATGTAAATGATTGGTCGTGCAATTTATGCTGAATAAATATGCTGAATAGAATAAAGTCATGAAGCAATATTTTTTTAAACTCTGTTGATACAATTAAATAAATTTGTTTAGACTAAAAGGCGCTTTTTGTCAATTGCCATCTAATGTTCAGTTTAGTAAGTCTTTGTACAAAATAAACAAATCGTTTAAAATTTTACAAGACAATTACTTTTATTGTTCGGTCTCAAAAGACAAAAAGGTACTCGCACAACGAATGTAAAGCCTCTCTCTCTCTCTCTCTCTCTCTCTTCTCAACAAACAGTAGCTTACATCCTTTGCCTTTTAACGTAATTTTATTCATTTTGCTTGCATGAAAATTCCAGTATGGAGTCCAGATCGATAGAGAGATCGACAGATGCAGTACAGAAAATTCTATTGAGTAGCCTTCCGTCTGCCATAGCAACAAAAATAGAATTAATAGACACGAGACCTGGCATTTAATGCTGCCTGGGACAGTCGATTTCTAATGCTTTGTCTTTCAAAAAATCAACTCTAATTGCAAGCGTTGCCATATGAAAGACTAGTGGAGCCACTATTACTCTTGAATACACGAAAATTATAATAAAATTTAAACGAGTACGCAATGAAAAGAAGAAATTATTTGAAAAGTTCTTATTCCTTCTGAATTAGTACTTTCTTTACTATAAATAGTACTTTACGTTACGATTATTATTATGATTTATCCGGTCATTATTATTATTTTTTTTTTAATAAAAATAGCAAATATTCAAAAAATAGGAAAATTAAAAATTACGCAATGAAAATTGAGATGTATATTCGTATAATTTAGATATGCGTGTGGATAAATTGTATATCCTATAAGTATTTATATTGGACGGTATAGATAAATAAATAGTACTCTACAAAAATACAAAAAGATCAGAATTATGGTGCAATTCGTCACAGATTAAAGCTCAAATTAAATTCGTGTAGCGTTAATTATTACAATGTTGAAAAACAAAACTGCTTAACATAACTTAATTTTCATAAAATTTTTAACTGCTGCTCTGATAGAATCGCTTGAATGATAATATAACAAATTACGAGGTGAAATATTATTAAAAATGTTTTTAACAAAATTAATGAAGTGATTGCAATAATTGTAACAAGTTAATCTTATTGTCATAATTAGTTAAATAACAGAAAAGTAGAAATTCAATTTTGAAAGTATGCGCATGCGTGAAAATCCGAATCCGCATAATGAAATATGACGTAAATAGTATCACTACATCTTTTGCGACTCGACGAACCAACGAGGTTTTATTATTTTAGTTCGTGATTAGTTATGTAAGGTTAGTTATGTCTCATACACTCTGTTGCATATGATAGCACCGTAACCGAATTTAATGAGTTATTGTGCAAGCACACAAATTTCCATTTTTGACAAAGCGATTAATCAAATATTAGGTAAAAATACCTTTAATTTGCATGACATTAATATAGATGTTAAGTCACAAGAAAAGCTTATGTTCGAAAAAATCAATGACTAATAGCCAATAATTATTTTTTACATTTAATATAATATTTAAAAAGTATTGATATCGGAAGTATCATACATATTGTGCATTTAACGTTACAAATTCATTTTGTAATTTTTACGTTAAAACAAAATTTAGAAATTAAAATTTGATTTATCCATCATTATCATCATTACAATAAACAATTTTTTTAGGTTTCGTATCTTCATTTATCTTTATTTACAAACGCTATTATTGATTGGTATGTCGAAAATCAAAACTAATAAATCAATGATTTCTCAAACACACACGTGGAAAATCGGATGAATAAGAAATATAACTTTAGGAGTGTAGCTAATGAATAATACATTAATATTTCTAAAAGAATGTTATTTAGAAATATAAATGAAAGTGAGAAATTTTAGTTATCTCTAATATTATTAGTGCATTTTCTTGATTTCATAGGATTGTCTGTAGAAGATGTGCCTGCTCTTATAAATTAATCTCAATAGCATAATTAAATTAATCTCAATAATATACGCATAATGTTATTCTGTACATTTCTTTTGTATTATAAATGAAAGTATCGTGGTAAAAGATAAATGATACTACTCTTAAAATACGAAGTACGTAATTTTTTCTTAATAATTTTTTTATCCAGATAAATTTTCAAATAACATTATATTTATAACATTGAGTATTATTAATGACCTTTTTATTTTTGCGTGAATTTTTTTTTTTTAAATAATTGTCTTATAATATCGAATAAAACTTTTGTGGCAGTTGCTTTTGAAAATGATAATCACAATAAATCATAAATTTTCCTAAATTACATGAATCTTTTTAGAATCAAAGAGAAGAGGAAAAGAACGAAGAAAATCTAATAATGAAACTGATAATTTTTTTTAATTTAAAAACACTATCAACAACTAATAAATTTCACGAAACAGTTTACAAAACAAAACTGATCTATGAAGCTTTATTATCCATCAAATAAACAATATAAATCTACATTCATTTAACGCATCAATCTCTTATTATTAGAGGCAAATTTCAACAAATATATTACAATTTGTGCCAAATATTTTTGGAAATATTACACAAACATCTTGTCAAAAAAATATATCAAAAACATCGATAAATATCCCATCAGAATAGATAAAATAGAACTAACGGAAGAGGAAGACAAAATATAATTGAAATAGCAGTCAACGCTCTCATCTCTTCCCTATTCTTCCACTAGTTTGCGCTCTATTTTATTTATATTGTTATTATAAGCAACGCGATAATTCATGGTTTAATTTTAGTTGGCCATTTAGAGTTATAATTACATCTAAAAAGAGCTAGCCAATGGTAAAAGTGTTCATAGGCTTTGACCTTCGTAATACCTTACAATTGCTTTGGCCTTCTCCATTTGATAAGTGCATTAATTGTAAAAGCCAAAGAGTAAATTCATCTTGGATTTATTGAGACTTAAAAATTTATTAAAATCTCAATAGATTAATGCTAATGCGCAAAAATGCAAAGAATAGGGCATAATTGGAAATCAAATCAAATCAAATTGACGAAGGATAATTCGATTTTTTTATTCGAAGTCTTATTCGTAAATAGATGACACTACAGATTGCGATTACTAATCAGATAGGATAATTTGAAAGATAAATAATTAAAGATGTAATTATTATTTTGCCAATTGTCTTAAATTTATTCGTATTTACGCTATGAAAATTTCGCACTACATTGTCTTTATAGATGAAGAACTCTCTTGGTTGACAATCAGTGTGCCTCTTATGCGTAAATTTAAACGGAATATTTTATTTTAATTAATTGATGGTAAATCTCTTTGATACGTAAAGGAAAGAATTTTAATTTTATTCTTATTAAATTTTATGAACGCTGCAAAATCATAGTAAAGTCAAGTTTTTAAGCACATTCTTACTGTATTGAAATAAGAATAATTCTTCTTTAATAAAGTTAAAAATTTACTTAAAAATACTTTTGAAATATAAGAGCAGTTTTTCCTCACTGTCTCAATCTTACACTCTCGTAAGAAAAAGAACAATACATTGTAACGAAGAATAAAGATATAATAAATTACAATAAATAGGACAATAAAGAAGTTTAAAGGGACGCGCGCGTGTAAAACCAAATTGAATGAATATATTTTAATTAAAAAAATTATTATATAAAAGATTTGCTTGCAATGCAACCATACTCCAATTTCAAGTGCACATCGGATAATGAATGCTCAATGTACATAGCCGTTGAATTTATGCAACTTGCGATGATATATTTTTGTTTTCAATTAATTTCGAGGCTTCGTCCGCTAAGACTGTCAAGTTCAAAAGTCCCGAATGCTTATTAATCATTGATTGGCAAATTAATAAAGATAATAGCGAAGGAGAAGAAATATTCGAGCAAAGGGAAATGCGAAAATTCAGGCCTCTTATAAGCCAGCAAGGCTCGCTTATTGATTCATTTATTGATCAGCCAAAAGATAAATCAGAGCCTCGTGTCACAGCAGCTCAAGTTATTCATTGGAGGCCGATAAAGCGGTCGAATAAATTGAAAAAAAAAAAGATCGTGCACTTAAGCATCTCCGCTAACTTTCAAATTTGGTACACTTCCATCAAAATAGACGTTTATTTTTGCGCTGCACACTATTTTTTGCTTTTCCCATTTGCAATCGACAGGAGCAAAAATATCGCATCGCCATACACGAGCGATGACACGCCGTCGAGCCCGCCTCCTCCCCCCTGCCCCCACTGCCCTCCCACCCGTTAAAATTAGCCAAGTGGTTATTTTCTGGCGACTTTATAAATACGGGCATCCTTCGGCTTAAAAATAGGTCCTTCCGGAAGCATGTACCGCCTAGAATAAAATCTCGATCGAGCGACAAATTGGTTATAGCAATAGCCCGTCCCGTCCAATAGCGCGTCGTGTCCCTCGGAGGGAAAGGCTGGAGCGCCGTTTCCTCCTGCGATCCTCAACCCTCGAGACTCTATTATTAGAGCGACCTTGCGATGATGCTGTTATTGTCGGAGGTGTGCTAGACCAGCGGAGGTGAGGGGTGGCCGATTATCGGGAGGAGGGCCTCCCCACGCATACCTCGGCGGTGGTATTTTCGGTGCCCGGGATTGCCGCCCTCGGCGTGCGCCTCCGTTAATTGTCCTTTCGAGATGGAAGCGGCTGCGAGGCTCCAAGAGGCGACTTTTTAATGCTCGCCGTGAGTGCTCTCGGGGATACGTTGTTGTTGGCGTTTTAGTATAAAGTTTCGATATACGGTGGATGGGGATTGTGAATGGGTGGAGGTTAAGAAAGGGAGGGGGTGGGGGGGGGGAGAGAAGTGATAGATAGCTTGGCCCTTCTCTTTCAAGGAGTTTCAAATGTCCATATCTTCCATTTTGCAGCTAAGACAAGGAAGTATTCGACTTGGGTGGACTCAATTTATTGCAAATTTTAGAGCAAAAGTTTTGGGCTTAGTTTAGAAAAAAAATCCGTTTCTTTGTATGGCCATTACTCGATATTGCCATTCTTATTATTTGGGATCAATTGACGAAAAATAGAATTGAAACTATTTATTGAATTATAAGCTTATCAAATATTAAGTCACAAGTATTAAGGTCAAGAATAAATATAGCAAAGTAAGTGATGTTTTATTGAATTGCTTATTTTAAAATAAGTTAACGGCAAGTAAGAATATGAATGAAAAAATTAGTATTTATATTTTAGTAATTCTATGCATTTTATGTTATTTTATTTCAATTCTATTTTTAATTAAGTGTATTTTTAAAGTCCTTACATTATTACTTTAATTAAACTAAAGTGTATTTATTGATTACTGGTCTATAAATCATAAATCATTATTCTAATAAGTAGTTTTGATAATAAGGATAATTTTTTTAAAAGCTCCGAACGATATGATTACTGCTGTTTATTTTCATATAAAAAATAATTTTTATTTATGGAAATTTAACTCACTAATAGACAATATAATAAGATTATATATATATATATATATATCAATAACGATATATATATCTTGACAATAACATTCTATTTCCTAATTTACCTTTATAAAATTGTATTTATTTTATTTTTTTTTACATTCTACGTATGAAAATTATTAATAATTATAACACTTTACTACAAAAATCGTTCAAGTTTTTAAGAAATTCAAATACTTTCGGTATATATCGATATAACAATAAGTATAAGTCGTCAGGCATATGTGATCCTTAACGCCGATTATTTAATAAATGGATACATGAATGAATTTACTATAATCGAACGTAATTAATGACTGTTGTCGTCTCGACCATTCAATTGTATCCTGTTTTCTTCGCGATTAAGAGATATATGCAGTTCATGGTATTATCAAAGTGTAACGACCAGCCGCATCTCTCTCTCTCTCTCTCTCTCTCTCTCTCGTCCGTCCAATTTCTTATCCTACGATTTTCCTCTCTTTTTGTACCCCCCCTCTCTCTCTCTCGCTCTCTCTCTCTCTCTCTCTTTCTCTCCACTCCCCCCTCGTTATATCTAAATATACCTTTTTTATACTCCTCTTCTTTTCTTTCGATTAGCGCAAAGTTGACTAGTTGATACATAAGGAAATATTGAGAATAACAAATGATGTTTCTATGTAAAAAAATATTGCAAAGAAAGGCATGTTCAAATTAAAATAGTATTATGCAAGGGAAAATTTATTTTTGAACGATGAAGACTGTTCGGGATCCCTTACTTGAACCAAAGGATCGCTTTCAATATGACGGATCGAATGATTCGGGACTGTACCCGACGTAATAATATTCCTCCCGCTGATCAGAGCGAAAGGCAGATAGTGAAGGAGAGATCGTTGGCAGA
>JAPYYT010000975.1:0-33950 GCA_030522565.1 Ceratosolen corneri
AGACGGCGATGGGATAGAGCAAGAGGGACGGTCAATGTGGTGAGCGGGGTGGTGGGGGGTGGGGGGTGGGAGGGAATTAGTCACGACAAGATTTGTACATGCGGGTAGAGCTTGTTCGATTGGTCACTGTATGATAATGTTGTAGATAGGCGTAGATTTTCGTAGAAATTTTATTAAATCGCTGTGCAGTTGTGTGGAGTTGAAAATTACTTAAAATGGTCTGTCGTACTACTGTAATGTATAACCTAATGTAAATAATATGAAATAAAAAGTCCAATTTATACAGATGTGAAAAGTTTGTTCCTATGGAGGAAGTCTATTATTCCCTGCATTACAATTCTCGCAAATTATTATATTAATAATTTTTCTTAACCCATGAAGCGTTATATTATATTATAAAACAGTTAAATATACTTTTAATATTTTTTTTTTTCATCGAATATTGAAACAATGTTAAGTAACGGCTCTATGTGAAATGAGAAGAATGTTCGTAATTCTTAATAACTGTGGCGCAATCGATAAATGTACATATATATTTGAAGGTATATTTCAAAGAACATAATGATTTATATAAAATGTATTGAGAAAGAAAAATAATTGTATTATTCGTATTCGTATTGTTTGATTATATTGGATTTTCATGTAATTCACGCGAGTTTGTGGTGCTAATCTTGGTTCAATAAGATCTATCAGCGCACAATATTTGTTTTTATAATGCGTGTTACAAGTGTTTGAAGCTTACAGCTACATAAAAAAAAACCGAATAAAGCTGCATATTTATAAGTTTTTATTAAAGTAATTATTTGTATTTATGGCATTTATAATTTAGCTGAACGTGATTAGGTCGAAATTCATTATTTCATAAATGCAAAAACATGCAGATAATAACAATTAAACTCGTATACATTTTACCTCATACGTCATACATTACTATTTATTCGGCGCAAAAGTATTACGATGAATTTGGGGCTTCTTTCTACTGTATTGAAACCTTTCTCAAATAAATTTGTCTTAAACTTTATTAGTAAATGACTGGCGAGTGTTCAATTTCAGACTTTGTATTTGCTTCGAATGATAGAGGCATTGAGTGTGTTGGTAACTGATACAGTGCGCATTGATGGCAATCAGTCACTATACCTTTGACATTAAAACCTTGCGACCAGCTCACGTGATCACCAATATCGTCTCACCTTTCTGACTTTATAATTTATTTCATTCTTTAAACGTTCTTATTTTATTTTATATAATTTCGTTCATTTTTTAAGATTCTCTTCGCAGCTCACACTTTAAGTTGTCGATTTTCGTGTTTGTATGTTAAAATGTATTTAGTGCCTAAGCGTACATGGATTTATTAAATTTATCTATTTTCTCAAAGTATTTATAGGGCTTAAATTCGTACAAGTAAAGTTAAAGTTTCACTCGTTCTCATGATTGCAAGTATAGATTTTTGCATTCTTTGAAACTTGCGCGAAAATTCTCATTAAATATGCATGGCGGTATTATAAAGAGTTTGGAAAACAGGATAAAAATATAAGCAAAACAATTATTCTTATAAGAGTGTATACATGTTTTTTTTTATTATAAAGTTAAAATGATTACGTAAAAGAATTTTATACCTGCAAATCAAAAATATGTAGCATCGACAAACAATTATAGTAAATTACGTATGATTTTTTAAAAAATCGGTAAGAAAATTCACGTCAAATATCATTGAGAATTACATTATTAAATGTATGCGTGAATTTACGCGAAGTGTATTATCAATTGGACACGGTGAATGCAATAGCCTTCTCTTCCTCACTCATTGCCGGTAATATATTATCTTATGGGGAAAAAGCAGAAAAACATAAAAGTGAAAAGAATATAAATTCACGTATATGCTGGACATAAGGTATATCGCTCTGCTATTAATGACACTGACCGAATGAAAAGTCCTTCTCAAATGATTTTCTTATGAATTTAAAGTCTCTACTCTCGAGACTCCCATGACCCACCATTTCAATTAAAATGTACGGGTCCATATAGAATCTCATCTTGGACTTTTAACGGATTTTCGCCGTAGGGTCAAGAGCGCATATATTGTTATGCATAATTTGAAATGATGTTGGGCTGCTGCTGCCGTCCTTCTTCACTCTCCTGCTACTTTTTTCCTTTTTTTTTCTTCTATATATATATATCCGTTCAGCTGTTGTGGCAGTTACGTTGAGTGTAGTTCACTATTTTATTGTTCGTTATTATAGTCCACTAGTTTGTTGAAAGTGTGAATGCGAAATAGCCACAGCGAGAAGAAAAAAACGGGCGATTCAATGACGTTGAAAATTGTGCAAAATGATAGACATCGGAAGATTTGTTTTTGCGGATGTTTAAGCGAATGGAAAGTTTTATCGAGTTTCTATAATTTCTCATTTGTTAATAGTCAATTTGGAAATAAGTTTTATATTTTCTTCGCGATTTATCAATTTTATATATTGACATCGAAAATACCATTTCTATGTGTGTTTTATAAGTCCATAATAAAGTCTTGTGCTAATTTATTAGTTTTATATACTTTACCGAATAGTATATTTATTCAATATGATTAAAGTAATAAAACTACGAATTTCAATACCTGATTTCTTCATAATGATACAAATTGTTTATTCAATCAATTTGCTATCAACTTAAATTCGTTAAATATAAAAAAAAAACCTATTCAATAATTGAACCTAATAATTGAATGAAAGTACTCAATTACAAAATATTTGCTCTTATACTCATTAATATTAATTCTAATAACGATGTCAACAACAATATTTTTAATGAGCCGTGCGCTTAATTTAAACGCCAGATTTAAAAAAGAATTTTTCTACCTTACAATGAATTTGAAAAAATAATATTTACATCCTCATTTTATTTCTGTCAAGATGTAGAGATTTTAATAGAATTTATTTAAATATTATTGCTGCCTTTTTAGATGTACTTCCAAGGGAAAATGTTTAATGAATTCAATGCATAGTGGTTAAGGGATTCGACTGTTTAGGAAACTGTCATTTCTAGATTAGTTTATTGCCAAATAAAATTGACTTGTGATAAACTATCGTTAATAGTCATAATTGGACAAACAAAACTAGAAATCATAATTGTATTGGTCTAAAAATACATTTCTATAGAAAATAATATTCTAATAAAATCCTACGCCCATTCCTAATAAAGTGCGTCAATACATAAAAGTAATTGATATTTTCTTATTTCTCTGGCATTTTCATAATAATGAAATCTTTGACGTCTTGAAGAGACGCACATAATGTGGATATTGTTCTCATTCAATATAATCCACGAGCAGGTAAACAAATTACCCCATAAAATATATGATAATTTTTTAATTTCACGTCGCGTAGTAAATTCTTGAAATACGTTTATCGACGAATTATATATAATTTCAATGCTTATTGCCTACATCTTGGAGTAGAATTTAATTGGATATTTCAAAATAATTATTATGTAGATATATATATATATGTAGTGGTATGTGGAACAGAAAACCAGATATTTTAAAGTAAAATTAGCATTCAATGTGCACATGACGGGCAATGAATCGAAAACATTCAATTTAGTAATATAAATATACAAATGAAAGTGCATTTACAATTGAATAAAGAAACCAACAGTTAAAACTATAGATGAACTAATGCGAAAATACAAATTATTTATTGTGAAAGGGTTATGAAATTGAGAAATATAAAATATAAAATATTTATCAAGTGCAGTAAATATGAGATAACAAAATAATAAAAATTCAAACATCGTATAAAGTATATAGAGTACTTGGGAAATTTAATTGAGAAATACTACTAGAAAATATCATAATTTGCCATAAATTTGATGAATAAGCAATCGTTTAATTTTTTTAATTTGACTCTCCCAAGACAGTAATTTAATCATATAATTATAATTTATCAGTTGTATGAGATTTTCCTTTAATAAAGACTTTTTTTTTTTTTTTACAATCCAAAAGTACAATATGATTTAAATAACATAACAATTTAAAATCGTGTAAGCATCATTTTGAGGAAGCCAGAGAGATTTTAAAATAAGTTTTAAAGTGCAAGATTTAATTGGAGTGGTAGAAAATTCCTTTAAAATGTTAGCACTGGTAATTAATTCTTCAAAATAACTGTTATTAATAAAATATATAAGATACCATCGATACTGAATTTAAATTCTCGTATTTAAATGCAATAGACCAAAATAATTGTTTGCTACGAGTTTGAATTGACTAAAATACCTTGAACATTCGAAAAATATTCTATAAAAGCTTCCATTTGCATAATATATTGCAATTGTGATATTGTCAATAATAATATTACCAATTTATTATTCTGATATATAATCATATACAATTAATAATAATACCAAGTCATATTAAAACATTATAGTTCTCTACGAATCATTCGCAATGTTTTCAACGCGAAAATTGTAGTAAATAATCTGATCCTATCAGATCCTGTTGAATGTTAAATCTGATCGAAAAATCATTTATTCGTTATAGTTATACGTATACATAGCCATTAGAATGTTGTTTAGAGATTTGTTTTGTCGAAGTGTAGGTAAATGGTGCTTGGATGATAAATGAAATATAAAACGGCCCGCGAGTATAGACCAGAAGACATTCTGTGCTCTAATAAATATCAATTGAAGAAAAGAGCCGAATAATCATATATTGAAATATATTTGTAGACGTATGTATTGAAGAAATTTTGTAACTTTGGATGTGAAGCAACTTATTGGAAAAGTTACTTAGAAAAGCGTGTAAAATTAAGTACACATTGAAAAGTGGAGCGAGGCCAAAAATTGAAATAATTTCTCTTTTAGTTTTATTCTTTTGTATATTTATTATTTTGTAATAGAATGGTTATTCTTATAATAAATATGTTTATCTTAGAACTCTATTGTTTATAAAGGCTTATTATTTGTAGCTTGAGACTTGCTAAAATTCTTTTGCATTTGGAGTCAACTTTTAAGGAAGTCAGCTCAACTTTCTGGAATATTTATAATAATAATAATAATGAAGCAATACTCTTACATTACACAATGATAATACACTTGCGTCTTCTCATTAAAATAACTCTGCCTTTAAAATAACCATGCGAATAACAACAATAAATGTTGATTTTAACTAGAATTTTAACCAGAAGCTATATATATTACGTGAATAATTTATAATAATTAAGTACATTTTATTGTATTAATTTTTGAACGAGAAATATTTAAATATAAGAAAATAATTTATTTAAATTTTCAAGTTCATATTTTTATATAAATTTGAAAAAATTTATTTTGCAAAGTGCAAGTCATCTGCTTATCGTAAAGACAGAATGAAGAAAAAAAATTAATATTACATTAAGATTGACTTAATATTATCGATTGAAATATTCTAGATTATAATTGACGTATTATTCGAGATCTATGTATCTTGGACAATATATATATGTATATATATATGTGTGATTGTAAAGGTGTATTAAAGTCACGATGTTAGAGACGAATGAATATTTTAATTTGATAAGCTTATAAATATCTTGCCCTTAATGGGTTAAAGCCTGTAAATAATTGATGAGAAGGACGTAAGATCGTGTGCGCATACACGGTAATTATGAGAGATTTTTAATTCTTAATGTCTACAAAATACATCTACTCGGCAAATATAATGTTCAAGATTAAAATTCTAAGCGATAAATTTCCGGTTTTTATTTTAGTAATATAAAATAAGATATCCATCTTTTATTTGTATGATAAATGTAAATATTTATGTTGTTACGTAGTGGCATAAATTATGCATTGCAATGACTTTAAGTCATAGAAGGCACTTCATTATTGCTACACATTGGGGAGCAGGCAGTCTTGGAAAAGTGTTTTATTTTAATATTTAAGAAGTGGAAAGACACGTAAAAGTTATAATTCCGATAAAAAGTGTATTTAATGCAAATTTAGTGGGATATTATTCATAAATATTTTTACACGAAAATCGTATCAAAATAATAAAATGCAAGATTTAACATTAACGAAGCTCATTGACTCATAATTAATTTGAAATTATGTTAACTTTTTAAAAATATATGTTCTTCGTGCAGTCGAATTATTATTAATATAAGAATATTTGAATTATCAAGTATTGCAATCAGAACAATAGCTTGCTTTTATAATTTACTAACGCAAATCGTATAAGCTCCTTTAGTTATGTAATTTTATAAAATGAACACCGTAAATGACAATAAAATGTAAGAACGGTAACTTAATTTACGGCGAATACTATTAACAATATCGAATAATCAAGTGCTGTAAGAAAGAGTATTGTTTGTAAAATTCACATATTCACGTTTCATTGTATTGCAAAAATACGTCGTGGCAATTTACGCGAAATCGGTAAAAATGGCATTAAAATAAAATATTAATTATCGTTTGATTTTTTTAAATACAAGTTGGATCATTGCTCATTCCGAGTGCATCAATTAATGCTCGAATTCAATTGCAAATAACAAATAGTATTATTCACTATTTCAAACAATTGTTTCAATTGTCGATTTAGCCTCAGGACAAAATAATTGCACATTACGTAAATGAAATAATAGCAGCTCAATGTTGAAACGAGTTGATGAATATCTGCTAATTCGATAAATGCAACCACTTCAAAATTCACACCCAAGCACATAATGTACTCCTCTAGATATCTGTGCCGGAATATATTCAATCCTTTCAAGGAGTCAGCGTTATTCCTAACAACCTCTGTCCACATAATAGCCATTTATTCAGCCCAAATGCACACGAAGAGCCTCGCAAACAAATTGGCCGACAATTGTTTTTCATTCGTCTACCTACGATCGAGGGAGAAGAAACGGGAAGATAAATAAATACACGGCGCATTAAAGCTGTGCTTATTTAATGTGAGTGGGGGGTGGGGAGTCGGCGCATGCGCCGGGGCGTTATCGTCAGCGATACTTATCTTGCCTACATAATTGTTCCTTAAACGTTTTTTCCCTCAAATTCAATTATAATCAAAATTTTAATTGCATAAATAATTCATGGGGGCCGTTTCCCGATGCTGACAAGAAGCGAGTGCGCGCGAGGCCGCGTAACCTTGACCGCATCTCCGATCTCGAAATTGCGATTGTGCGTGCTAGGCCGAGTGCGGGTCCGGCTCTCTCGACATTCCCCTTACGACACGATCCCGTGCAATGGCATTTTCTAGAATGAGAGATAAAGAGCGAGAGAGAGAGAGAGAGAGAGAGGGAAAGGGACAAAAAGAAAAAAGAAAAGGAAAAAGAATAAGAAGAAGAAGAAGAAGAAGAAGAAGAAGAAGAAGAAAAAAAAAAAGTAAAACTCTGATATTCTATCTATTTTATTGTTATGTCTACGGGAAGGCTCCCTATTCCTTTTATCCAGCACGTTGATCTTCTGGCAGATACCTTTTTCTAAATTTTTTATGAATATCCATTATGAGCTGAATAATGAGTGAAATTTATTCTAAAATAACGAGAGATATCTTCATATAATTTAAGAGTATAATCTTTCGGATAAAAGATAATGGCAGATGAAGCTTTTAGAGGAAGTGCCTTTCCACCGGTGGTTAATTAAGGACAAATTTAAGCTTTGATTAATAAATGCTTCGAGCTGATAATGATGCGATTTATTAATACACTGGAGAGAAGGGAATTTCAACTGTAAATTTTCGATATAATTGACATGGCGCTGCTATATAACACTGACGATGTAATTTTTATTAACTGTAATACATAAAATATATATTTATTCGTGGCATTGCGTACTAGATAATATTTCAAAGTACATTTCCGTGCAAATGAATCTCTCAACTCCATTATGAAATTTATAATAAATTACCGAGCACTTTATATAAATCGGTAATTTACAACAATATTATGCTAATTTTGTTGTTAATATTTTTTTTTTTTTTTTTTTTACAATGGCTGTTATTACGTTGACTTGTAATTTATTGATTAAATAATTAATAAATTCTGAATATTCCACAAATCCCACTTGTGCTTAATACAATTTACTTTTATATTATTCCAGTTTAATGTTTTTAATTTATGGATGCCCCATACATATTTCCATACACATATACAAGTCTGTTATTTGCGTTATTCGATTAAAAAAAAAAACGGGAAAAAAACAGAAAAAAAACGGGAAAAAAACGGAAAAAAGAAAAGAATTATAATTTTCCTTGTGAAAATTTATTGCTCGTGGCACTCTGCGAACACTGAATATCTTAGATATTTTTTAATTATTCGACCAGCTTATTTTGTATAATCCATGGATTTCGAATTCAAAAATATTATTATTTATACGATTCCCATAATATTGAGTGTATAAAATTATGAATTACACTAATTATATTTTCATATTTATCTTGAATTTAAATAAATTTAAAATTCTAAATCCAGCATTCAATTCGCAGTTCCACGAGCTCAAATGATACAATTTATCGAAGCAGTTTCACATTACTTTAAAACCACCAACACATGTGTATCACTGGCCATCGACTGTAAACAGCATTAAACCACAGCAGCTTTAAATATTAGGACAATATTTTATTCTTAGCCTGCTCGGTCTTAACTATTAAAATTTTTTATTATTTGTTTTAGGCTAAACACCAAATATATTATACTGTAATATTAACGATTTTCATATATATATTTCAAATATTAACTCCAAAGGACACATTTAACATTTAATTGTAAACTGATGACTATTCTCTAAATTTATTTACCATCTCTATGCTCGCATATACCTTTAAATATATCTTTTAAGAGCAGATTAATCAAAGACGCCTGTGACGATGTTTTACGTACATACAGTTCTACATACACGAGCAATAATATTCTCAATATTTATTATTATAGCTTTATTATGATAATTTGCATATATAATTCACGTAACGCATTCATAGGCTTGCAAAGATATTCTAACGAATGGGTAATTAGTATTCGAATAATCATGCTAACCATCACTTTCTGTCAGCCAAAGCATAAGTGCTTTCTTTTATCGTAATCTTTAATCACTCGCGAGCTCGCTTTGTGCATGCAAATACTTACGCTCTTATAATTTGTCTTTGGATAAGTCGGTGAATGCGATTACTCCAATTGTTCGGTGTAAAAGATTCACCAAAGTGCGATCGGATGATCGACTCGGAGCGCAAACACTTGAAAATTAAAACTGATTCTTTGAATTTATCAAAGTTACACAATTGGATCGGGAGTGAGATCGCGATACTATGTAAACTCGGAAGGTAAAAAACTCTTCAACAGGTGTCGCACACTCGTCAGTCTATGGCAAGCGTCTTGTCGAAATGAAAGAGAGAGAGAGAGAGAGAGAGAGAGAGAGAGAGAGAGAGAGCGAATAGACGGAGGAGTAAAAAGGGAATGTTCCGAGGAGTCAAGCAAACAAAGTTTTTCGTTCAGATTTTTTGGACATAATGTATAATCGGCTAACTTGATGCAAATTATTAATAATAATTTTGACAATTTTTATAACAATTCAGAAAATTAGGAATGTACACTGTCGTAATAGGAACTATTGGGAATATATTGATTTTGTTTTTCCAATTTTCATCAAAGCAGCAAAAAGTTCGCGTGCACTTATTTCAAAGGTGGAAAAAAAGAAATGTAGATACACGCGGCTAGACTAATGAGAAAAAGCTCGTAAGATAAACTGTATTTAGCTCAGAGACGATTTAGCCCTGGGAAAATACCTATTCGGAAATAAAGAAACTTTAATTTAAATTTATAAACATTTATCGTGGTAATTAAGAATTCATTTGTAAGTTGGCTCGCATAGAGCGTTAATAATTTAAACGCACTACATTAAACATACACGTACGTGACAAAGTTTGTATTCGTACAATAAATAGTAGGACGATGCATTGATATAAAATCATCAATAGGTGAATTTTCAATATTTTACATATAAAATTTCACTTCATAAAATAAATTTCGTTGAATTGTCGCATGCCATGCTATATGCAAATACTAGACACACACACACACACGCACGTATATATGCAATGTATGTGTATTGTATACATATCTAAACTATCTAAAATAGTCGAGTAGCGTTGGTTGGGCAGTCTCACATTGTCTCCATTGTCACTTGTAAAGCTAATAATAAGCATTCGAAGTGGTAGAAGAAGTTTTGCAAAGAGTAAATCTTCTATGCACAGGAATGGGATACAATTCGTAAAAGGACAAAAAATCAGCTGGAAAAATCATGGGCAACTGCATGTGTTTGTATATTGGTGAGGAATATATGTGCGATGAAAAAGCGGAGATAGGAAAGAGTCGAGCAGCTTAGCTTGGAGTGATTGGTCATTTCGCCCGAAGGGTGATGCAGCTCACTCGATAGCCGGTACTCCCCATCTTCTTCTCCCCCTCCCCCAACCAAGTTCCATATTGCTGCCCGCACCCGTCCCCACTCATCCCCATCAACAACCCTTTAGATGACAATGTTCGACAAGCCAACATGCGCACCGTATGGTAATGGATCGTAAAGGGTCTGTGTGCTTGCCTAATCAAACGCGATTTTAACGAGGTTTGATTTTAACATGAAGGTGAGTGATGGTTTCGGTGGACACGTACTCTTTCTCTTCCCCCAACCCCCCACCCCACTCCTCCCCGCACCCATCTCATATTTATCGCTATACTTATGAATTTGGGGAAATTCTTATAATGGAATGTCGGGAAATGCGGAAAGTGTCGCGTTATCAATGGCAGACTGGCAGTTGTAACTGGATTATGCAGTGTGAGGTGTGCCAAGTTCAGATATGACTCGGGATGAGAGTTTTGTAATCCCTAATTGAGATTACAGTTGCACGGGTAATAGGAGAATCTCTGTGCTCACTCTGACTGCGTAGGACTGTGTTTTATGGTAGACATTGAATTTCAAATTTTCTTGTTTCTCTTCATTTCGCGTTCCCTCGACTTTTTTCTTTCCCTCTCTATTTCTCTTTTCTCTTCAAACTTCATGCATGCAAGAAACAAATCGTTGATGTCTGTGCATATTTTCTTATGGCATTGAGGCATTTCGTGGTATAAGCTTCTAAGAATATTTTTCATAGTGGGTAATAAAATTTTATTCCGTATCCCAGTAAAAATGAAGCATTTTACTATTTTGTAAGTTTGCGAGTATTGTACAGTTCTTGGCCAAATAGTATTAATATGCATTTATATTATTCCCAATCTCGAAAATCTCATTGTAGTGAAAAGAAAATCAAAGATATTGTACATAGATGGGAAATATTCACTTGCACAGTGTAATATATTTAATAATGATCCATTTCATGTATTATTATAGTTGAAAGACTTTGTTTCACATTTGTCGTCTTTCTCTTCTTCAGCTTTCAATTTTCTACTTGTGATATTTTTCGGCCTAATCGAAAGAGTTTTAAAGAGTAAGAAAATTAATTGCTCTACTCTACCATCAATGACCGAATTGAATAAAATAATGGACGACTTTTAATATAACAGTATTATTTTATTATTTTATTAATATAATATAATGCATAATGGTATAATCATTTTTTCCCAGGCTCAATAAATTCGAGCATATAGTTATCGAACATAATATGAAAACAAGTATTTATCAAGTATTGTAATGATAAATTTTTCGATGTATGAATGCAACAAAGGAATATTTAAAATAAAATTGAATGGATTATTGAGAGTTAAATATACGATGGCAATATATGATTCAATACAATTATTTAAATACTTTTTTTTCACGTTTTACGTAAAGCAACAAGATTGGTTAGGTACTACAAGTTTCTTCTGTCAAACAGATAAAAAATAATCTAGAAAGTACTTGGACTACTTGCTACGCGGTCTTTCAATTCCCGAATTCTGCGATTGAAGTAAATCATCAAAGGATTGTAAAATGATGTTGGCTAGTCGATGAGTTTCAATATCCTTTAACTGAAATATTAAGAAATTGAGAGATAAATTGCTTCTTAAAATAAATTATCTTCGCACCTAGTCCCTAAAAGTCTAATCTTTTTTCGAATAATATAATAAATTTGCAATTGAAATTATTTCAATTATTACTTATTTTTTATTCTATTTTTTATATATTAACCAGTCAAATAACATTCTCTATAATGAAATAATACGTGCGATACGTGATAATAATAGTGTTAACGATATTTCATGTTCTTTTAATTACTGGAATTAATCTTAAATTCGCATTCTCTTTCTTTATTCCGGAATTTTATTGCGAAGTAAATTTTAGATAATATCTAAGAAAAAAAAGGGTTACAAATGAGTTGGTCAAATCATAAGCCAACTCGTATAAATTGCCCTTACATATCGTCAGCATGCAATCTATCAACTTGAGCGAAGCTTGATTTTCTAATTGCTTAACAATTATCCTCTTATAGATAACAATCACGAACACGTGCATTTCTTTACTGTTCCCTGTCTTCGTTTTCTTTTTAATTTTAACGGGACAAGAGGTTTTCTGTGCAGTTTTAGTCTGAAATTACACACGTGCATTTGAATGTAAAGTACTTTTGGCAATGCTTAAATTGTTTGCCCGTGAGACTTTGCCTGAATCGGATTTGCCGAGTGCATTATTATCCCTTTAACAATCAATAATTCATCGCCGCTTCATCGACAAATTGCCTTTATATTGAAAAATTACATAGATACACTTGATTAATTAAGCGAGCAGAGCATGAATATAAAGTTAGCTGAAAATAAAGTTAGAGAAAAAATAAGCTTTGCTCTTTTCATTTTTTTTTTTTATACAAGATGTGGCGAAACATAAAGGATTAATTAATTTTCATCTGCAGGCTGTATTTCATAATTTATGATGCAAGATACGTATTAATGAATGAGCCCATCAATAAATTCTTTCAACACGGATTGCGCCGTGTTGGCGATGGTAGTCTAAGGTAATAAAGTAATCAAATGCGAGGGAGATCGATCGTGCATTCTCGGGGATCTCAAAAGATGGATTATCTCGTGTATATCGCTCACCTAATTCCCTATTCACTCGCGTATGCGTAAAATGAATTGTTCTCGAAGCCATTAGTGCAGTTGTGAATATTAAATTGGCTGTGATAACGAAAATACACCACACGCACACGCGCGCGCGCGCGCTCACTACTGAGTTTATCTATGGATAATAATTAATTGAGGGTATTCGGTATTGTAATTCACTTTTTTATTTACCATGAAATCATTATTCATACATCATTATGATATGGCGTTGAGCTAGATCATCGTTATGTATTTACAGATACTAATCAATTTTTAAACCAACATCTCAAGCATATTTTGTTGGGTTGTCGCAGTTTATTAAGTTTACTTAAGATTCGTAATGATAACAATAATTGTTATATTTATATTACAGTTTTAATATTTAAGCCGTTTATTAAGAATTTATTTTTATGACATGACAATTATAGTACAATATTATTTGAATAATTGCTCATGTCAATTTTAGTTTTTATTTAAGTACGTGATAATGTTGCGACTCAGAGAGTGAAAAGGAGAGAGACAGATGGATTATATAAATCTTGAAATCTAAGTATTATTTTAGTTCAAAATTGTTAAAATATTTAAAAAATTTATGTAAATATTTTTTAATTTAAACGTGACTTGATTTGAATATTTTTCAGAGTATCATAGTTTTAAAAATATACTAAAATATATAAATAAAATAAATGCCTTTTAATGGATAATATAATAATATAAATGATATTTACGTGTTTTAAGTAGCTTTATTTAATTTTAAACGAAGTATTAATGTTGACTTAATTATAAATTAGTACTTGTTTATTGAAGTAAAGAGCGTTGGATTTGTAAATATAAGAATTTCTGGTAGAGTAAAGGACATTTGGAAGAATATTTGTAATTCAGTCAGTTTTCCAGGAACTAATACCAGACCTGAATTTTCTTCGTTCGCTTAATCCAAGTTGCAACACACATGCATCTACGTATTACTACACACACGTGCATATTATATTCGTATAAGCGCGCGCGCGCGCGCGTATCTTCAAGAATTACGAATGTTTATAAAATATGACATTATTGTGTACCTCGCTGTATTTAAGGAAACTTTAAATTATATAAAAAACGACTTATTTATACTTATTTATCTTATATAATAATTAATTAATAATAATTAATTAATAATTATTATTATTAATCCTAGCGGCTTTTAGAGAGCTTAATAGGTAATAGTTTGTTGCGTCTATTAACACATTCTCAGAACTATTTTGATACTTCGCGTGTATGTATATTAATATATTTCAAAACAATATCTCACTTATAAGATATTTTAATTGCAGCTTATATATATATATATTATTATTTAATATAAATTTCTACGTATTAAAAAAATTGTATGCGCACATGTGCCTTTATGTTTATTTATTTACCATTGGCACAAATATTTATCAGGAATCAATTTTATATTTTAACTGCCAAATAGATACGTGTAATATATTAGTCCTTTGAATATAATTTATTTGTATATGATATTTAGTGTAAAATATACGCATACATACGCACTAGAAAATAATTTAACTCTTTTTTTTAGTATTTTATCCATTTTCTTCTATTTTATCTATTCTTTATTTTGTTCTCTATCTTTAGTATTTTTTTAAAAGCAAAATAAAATTGTATTTAGTAGCCGTGAATGTAAATGTAAGAAATCGGAGTTGAAAACTGATTTAATTATTATAGAAAATAAGTACATCGATATTGGACTAAAATGTTTAAATTTCAATAATTGAGAGCAGCGATTATTGCACATTTCACAAATATAAAAGTATTTTAAATAATAAATATAATTGTTTCAATTTTTAGTTCTATCGTATCTTTATTTGAAAATATTATTCACGTGCTGTACTATATACATAAATTTTTATTTATAGGACAGTCCGCTGATAAGATTTCATTGTGAGATTATGCAAATATGCTTGAATTTTCTGTCAAATTCAGAGTGATTCACATTCATATACTCCCCCAAAGTATTTGCTTCGTACTTAAAATTCAAGGATTCTCTGTACGATAGTGGATAACCCCTCACGTTCAAAAATTGACACTCTCACTGCAGATCTACAGATTATGAGCTCGTGAAATACATAAATATCTTTCCAGATCGAAATTTTCTTTTTCATCATTACCCATCCGAGCTTAACACCACTTTATTACTTTTGCCGATATTACAGATTTCACCAGATATGTTATGTTGGCTATTATGTAGATGTTTCGCTTGTAGGTGTTGCACGCTCTTAATCTAGGCACATTTCAATTAAAAGCAATTTGATTTCTTATCGGCTGAGGCAAATGCCGTTCAATTTATGTTTATCTCTTTTTAAGGTTTTCTTCAAGAATGCTTTTCGAAATTTATAAACTTTTCTATCAATATAATTCAATTGCATGCGATATTATACGTACATCCGTATTATCTAAAACGCCTTATTAATAAATTGATTATGATAATAGAATTGAACTACAATTTGAAGGCAACGAAATAATAGAAGCATGTTGTAACAATTTATTAGTCACAAGTTTAAAAATACTTTTATAAATATTCCATAGGATTAATAATAATTTTATCATTTGCTTTATCTATTTTATAACTTTACGCTCGTACTATTAATAATTGTTTTTAACTAAATTGTTTTCTTTTCAATAAATAAAAATTAATAAATTCATTTCATCGTTATTTCATGTGCAATCGACATTAATAATTGTAATTGAATTAGCTGACTTTATGTTTTATTTATCATATTAGTACATTGGAAATCGATAGTTTGGAAATTCGTTGTACTAATGACAAAATAGTTTCCACCAATGGATAAACGTAGAAAAATATACGAATTCATAAATAATATATTCTCATTGGCAATTATTTTATTCATTCTAATTCAATTGTACACTATAGTATGAATTCGCCTCAACTGCTCTTACTAAACAAATTCCGTTTGAATATACAATAACTATTTAAATGACTTTCAACTATGAAATTTTTGATTAGATATACAATGAACATTTAAACGATTGTTCATCATAATTTACATGCAGAATGTTTGTGCCATTTCTCTGCTTCATTATGTCTTTACGTGTTACACGTCTATTTCTAGCGCAGTGTATTTTCTTGATAAATTGTTTACAAACCGCCCATTATACTCAAGTAGAGTCTCGCTCTCATCCCAATTATAATCTCATAAGAGCACAAAGATTAGACAAGCCGTTTTATGTGTTTCTGTTTTGTAGTTGCTGCCAGGAGTTTGCGCGTTAAGACTGGCATTGTAAGACGGATTGTAACATTATCATCTCGATGCTTTTATGTAAAATATTAATCTTAATTTGCCGCACTCGAAAAAACATTAATAGAAAAATGTTTAAGAGTTATATTGGTAATGTGTATTATGGGAATCATTTTTTTAATTCTCAGTAGATTTAGCTCGTAAATTGCGCCGTACACCGCTGTTTATTTTTTTAGAATAATTTTTCATGATCTCTATAGATTCTGTTTATCGATAAAAATAAACTTTAAAAATTTACAATTTATTTGGCTAATTAGTGAGGTAATACATGTATATATATATATATTTCTTGATGGGTTTTCCATTAAAAAATCTACATTATATTAAAGACGTAGTGCCAAGTATTACTATTAACTGTTTTTTATATTTGAGATGTAAAAGAGAATATATATGCATATGCTTAGATATAACTATTAATATAGATTTTTCGTTTTCAAATAGAGAAATATATTTCAATTCGTAATAGAATTCAAGTAGAAAGCGTTTAGAGGAGAATCATTCGATACTTATGATTGAACTTTCTGAAATAATACCTTTAGTTAATATATTTAAACAATAAAAATAAATTTTCTTTTATGATTAGATGTCTTGATGAATATCAATTAATTTAAGGCATGCAATTTTATCCTTGTTACGCTACTATAAACGAATTTCTATAAAGTTTTTCCATGTGAAATTATATTTGATGGCTATAGTTAATTATACTTATCTATAATTGGCGATCACACTTTAAAAGTTAATGATTTAAAGTATATCGGAATTGAAATATCTAGGTGTAAGTATTGTAAATATAATATGGCATAAGGTAAAATACAAGATATTTTTGAGATTACCAACACAGTATATCCTAAATTTAATATCAAAGTATTTATTATTTGATAACAATACTACTACTTAAAGAAGGAGTTAGGCGTTAACAATAAGTATTATTAGAATCGGTAATTATTAACAAATATCAGACTTGGTATATTTACAACATTTACCAGATATATTTGTTAATCACTAGAGCATCGACGATAATAATAAAATAATAAAATAATGGGATATAAATATTCTCATTAGCATGCCGACACGAGGGAGCAAGCTATATTAATTACCATTATTATTAATTATTATCGAGTCATTTAAAATTATCGTTAGTTTTATTGTTGCATCGGAAAAGCTGAATAATTTTCTAATAAGATGTGAGAAAATACACATCTCGAAATGAGACAGTGAAGTATATTCGTGATAGAGAAAAGTATTGGGGGCTCTAAATTAGAATCGATTTTTTTTTTTTTTGAGACGTTGGATTTGCAACGAATGGCATGGAATCCTCTATAAAATATTAGATGGGTTACGAGTAGTGACAAAAAATAAGGAAAAATACAATGATTAGGGAAGGAGAGTAATATAAGGGAAAAATTTATTTCTCGTAATACACAATAATCTTAATTTATAGAGTAATGAAGATAGGAAATAAATAGACTTAAATAAATTGTTTAATTAATTTTCTTGCAATAAAATAATTTTTATTTTATCTGATAACTATTTAACTTTAATATGATTCCCTGTTTTTTTTTTGTTTTCCAATTTGCGATAATACATTTAAATTTAAAATAACATTAGAAAAAGGAAACGAATCTTTTCTGAGATTAAGTTGAAATATCATAAACTGCCTAAATGAATAATATATATGTAGATATATTTATAAAATATTATATATTCAATTCTTATCAGAAATTGTATTGGTTATTATATACCAGTTTTTGAGATTTTCAATTTTTTTTTTTAATTAAGGAAAATATTCGTTTCACTTTAACATCTATAAGAAATAAAATATTTTTATCTATTTTTTATTAAATATTTCTGCAAGTATTTTTTTAATTTATAAGTAATTTTCTCAATACTGCTTCTACCTCTTTTCGACATATTATGCACATATACCTTATAGAAAAAAATAGTATTTTTAGCTTTTTCGTTTAATTTTTTTATATTTATAAACTCATATTACTATTGCATGACTTTAGCTGACATTTACAATGTTAATTTTTTTTAATGTATTCATTATGGAAGGAAACGAAGGAAACTTCAAAAATTGCGTAAAAAGATTGCATCGCTATGCAAAAATTTCTAAAAATCATTTTCATTTAAAAAAGTATACGAATATTTTAATTAAAAAATATTTTAAAAATACTAAATGTTCTTAATATTATTGAAAACTTAATTTGCTTCCGCATTTATCACAGTCCTATAATATAACTATAATATGGCACGTGAATTTGGAGAAAAATTGTTTCTATCGAAAATGTACTACGGGAAATGTACAAAATAAAGTTCAAATTTTTTATGCACGAAGAAACAAGTATTTGATTCCGATATTACGAACCATTTTATTCGGGTATTTTTCTGAACTTTTTCAATTATAGTTAAATTTCTTCGATTTTTAAGAACCTAACCGAGTTTGACTATGTGAATAAGGGATCTTGATTTTATTGAACTGTATGACTACATTAAAACATTTAATGAGTGAGCAATAAAATAATTTAGTTTTATGTTAAGTATGGGAGCCGAATGAGCTAGCCAAACTAATTTTAAATTATAATATATTATAGCACAATAAAAATGTCAAATCCAACTTTAAAGATAATTATCTCATATAATTAATTTATGTTTTCATATTTTATTTAAAGTTTTTCTATTTAACATTTGAGGTACTAAAAGTAAACGTAAAATAGCGAAATCCTGCCTTTAGACCATCAATTTAAAATAATTAGTTGCAATTAATTAGTAATTTTATTAATTTAATTATACGAGAATTAAATACTATATACATTTTTTAATACAGTTAAAGTAAAAAAAGTGTTTATTCCGTAAATTATATTAAAATCGTGAGAAAAAAAATAAAATCGGAATGGCTATTTGAGCCTTTTTGACTTTTTCAAACAAGATATTTAATATAGACATTTTAAACTCCAAAAATAAAAGTGTGCATTTAATAAAAAATTTATCAATTTTCAATCAATTTTCATCAAGTTTTCTATATTTTTGAAACTGAGCGATGAAAATCACTTTCCGAGCATAAAACAATACTTAAAAGAAGATATAGTCGATATGTGTGTGCGTTGTAGCCAGTGATTTTGGATTATTCGTTATATTTTTTGAGATTCTGAAAGCTATGTCGTCCAACTCATGAATATCTATTCGATTTTACAAGACCAAAAATATCTGACAAGAAAGAGCAAAGGTAATACGCTTCCACTTATTATTCCATAATGTATTCAAACGTGATATTTCAGTAACCAATGAGGCAGATCTCGGATTTAGCTCATACGCTCATTTCATCCACATACTTGTGTCGAATAAAAACACGAATTGAGATGGATAAATAAATTTGAAATCCAAAGGCTCGAAAGTAAAAGAGAAAAAAATCAGCAATGGAGCGTAGTTGATGTATGTTTCGTGATTCCCACCCCCCCACCCCCCACCCCCCAACCCCCGTAGATGCAGGATTACTATGTACTGAAAAAAAAAAAGAGAAAAAGCTGGCTACACCATGTTCGTTACAATATTAATGTGCTTATTATGCGACGCCTGTAACTTAATGGCCCTTTTCGTCCTTTTGAACCCCCATAAGTTATACCACGAGGTCGCCTCTCCTTTTCGAGCTTTTTTTCCTTTAGTTTATCATGGTTTTCGATCCCATCGGCTAACCTTTTTTTGTAGATTTTCAGCATTGAAATTTAATACAACTGACTTTTCAGTGACTAGTTATTCCATGTAATATATTTTTTGATTATCCACGATTCATGTCAAATGAGATATATTAATATTTTTCCCCGTTAAATATGTAGTTTGCTTTCCAACGAAGTGACAATATAGATTATAGAGGATAAAAAATTATTACTGAATAAAAGTAAAAAATGATTTTATCGAATAATGTAATATTAATATATGCACATTTTTCAGTTTTTGTACATTATCAAAGTGCCGTTTTGGGTTATTTATTGTAAAAATTGTAATACGTTTATTAATTTGCTTTTAATATGGTTTCTATCTTCTAATAATACGATCTAATAATATGATTGAAGTATTATTAAGAGAAAGAATAAGTTTGTATTACCTATACATTTTCATTATAATTCTCAAAGTGATTAAAATTGAGAATAAATAACTTTTTCAAATTCAAATACAATGGTATTTTATTAGAGTATAGATTTATGGACGAAAAAATTTGTAATCATCAACTGTTGCAGGGAAATGATTTATATTTTTGTTTATTTTGTTTAGATAATAATTTATTATAATATTAAATAATTTATTATAAATAGTTCTATCGACGAGTATAATTTTAAAGTCAAATTAATAATTTCCATAAAGTTAGTTTTAAGATTTAATTGAATAATAACTTACTCAAATATTTATTCTTATATTAAATAATTTAAATGTAAAAACATGATATATTAAATATAGTCTAAAATAGGATCTTTTGTAATTAATTATTTAGAAATATAATTTTTATTTTAATAATGATAATTAAAAGTATTTAGGTAATTATTAAAGTATTTTTAACGTTTTAAATTTATAGAGAATTTTTTTAGTTAAATTTAAACTTATTATTATTCAACAGATTGTCAATATAATATAGTAAAATGTTTATGGGCAAAAATAAATTCACAAGTTCACAGCAATTTTTAAATGTAAATTTAAACGATCATTAATGTTTATAGACGATTACTAAAAGTCTTAATTGTTTTAATAAAAATATTCTTTCTCTCTCTCTCTCTCTCTCTCTATGCATGTACCTATCTATATACGTATTAATTCATTTACTAAATCTGGTAAATTTGTATTTTTAGCGCCAGTATATAATGCAAGGAAATTGTTCGGATTATTGCTATAAAATCATCTCATTCATAGTGTTGTTTTAAGAATGTTACAGTAATGTTACAACAACTCATTGTCACGCAATTTGCAAATAAAATCTTTCCTATTTGAAATGAATAGTAATTTTTTTAATAAAAGTGCATAAAAAAAAGTTGGTTGAAACGCAAACTTTATGAACTAATTATATCTCTCTTAATGTACATGTATAATTATTTCATGTCAATTTTGGGTTATTTCACTTATTTCAAAATAATCATTGTAATTACGAATAAAAATTGTAATTACGAATTGTATATATAAATGGACTTGTGTGTAAAAATAGAGGATAATTTACTCGTTCTGTTATCAATATACGTAATTTTAATATTTACATTGTCTCTATGTCAATTGGATAACGGTTTTCATAAATATTATAATTACATAAGTTTCGGAATAACAATGAGGATATTAATATAATTCTAATATGAAATTTAAATCCATTAAAGTTTAATTATTATATTTTGTAATGATTTCAAACATATTAACTAATGCAAAATAAATTGACTAATAAAAAATATTTACATATATATAAATTAAATACACATTTTATAAACCCATATTTTTGCCAATAAGATGAAAAATTGTGTGAATTGTAACCAATCAAAATTAAGATGAAAAACAGCTTTAAGTATTGAATATGAAAACAATATTATAACTTCTCGATTAGCAAGTAGACAAATTATTGTATTAAAATATTGGCGAAACAAGTTTTATCAAAACTTTAAAATAAATTGTCTTTGTTAATATTATACAGCTTTATAATCTTTTTATCCTCTAAAACAACAGAGCATATTCGAAAATGTTTAGATTTATAAATTTTTTAAATAACGTAACAGAAATAATATCCGTACATTATTCCTTTTTATTGATAAAAGGATATTTTATAAATTATAGATTTGAATGAATTTATTATTCTTATTCTACATTTGAAGATGAAATTTTGTAATATATATATATAAGACAAGAGAGAGATATAGTATAATATCAAGCAATATATTTTATCAAAATAATAGCGTAATTAGGGTATTATTTTTAATATGCTTAATTATTATGTACATGTTTTTAAAAGGAATAATTTCGCATCTGAAGTACGTATTTAAAGTATGTATGCATTTGAAACAATCTTTTAGAGATTTTTTAAAAATTTAGTTAAAAACTTTTTAAATGAGCATATATTTACTCAAACAACTTTCAACTATATTCACTGGCAATATTTAAAAAGCTTACTTTTAAAGGTAATAACTAATTACTCGTGTGATTTAAAAAGAAGTATATTTGCTACCATAACTTTTTATTTCTAGAATATTCAACTAAAAAATCCAAGTAATTTGAGTGAAATATTTTTCAATTTTTATTAGATACTTTAGAATTATGTGAACTAAATATAAAATAAGGAAAATATTTGTATCGTTGTTTGTTTTCTTATCCAAGCAACGCAACCATCAATACAAAAGTTAATATTCAGTCAAATACTTTTAGTTTTCAGTTTATTCGGCAAATATTTAAAAAAAAAACGTTATGCTCGAGCACATCAATAGTTTATTGCAAGATGGCGCTGTACTCACTATTAATGTCGATTTTATTTATATTCAGCTTTTATATATAAATTTTTGAGTTTTTTAAATACTATTTTTTTAAATACTATAACGCAACAGAATACGATAATAATCTATTTTTATTATTTACCTGATAAATAAAAATCTAATATATAATGTTCGACGGATCTTAATAAGGTTTTTGTTTGTACATTCATACACTATCACCTTTCTACCTAATATTTTCCTTTATCTATTGATAATTTTATTAAATTTCTTTTATACTTGTTTTTTGTATTACGTACAAGACTGACATACCAACTATCGGCTTACAGTCTTGTTTGTATCGTTGAAAAGCCAACGACGGATAAAAGTTTCAATTGAGTTTGACAGGGTAGAAAATTGTTTCATGTACAAATGCCATAAGCATCCATCTGGGTTAACGTGTAACTTTCAATGAAAATTACTTTACATCTATGAAATCGTTCGAGTCCCGTATGTATTCTTGTTGCTTTCGTTGAGTGTAAAAAAAAAAAAAAAAATTAGCTATATTAACTATTAACATTTTAGATTATAGAAACGTGATTATGTAATTTGAATAATATCTTGTAAATTTATAGTCTGAGAGGGTAAAGATAGTTACATTTTAAAAATATATATAAATTAAGAGAATAAGTAAATTATAATTAAATTAATGAGGAAAAAATTTCGAACTAAATAGAAATTGAAAATCATAAGAATAAGAAACTGACATTAATAAAATTGTTTAAAATATTAAATGTAAAGTAGTGAATACACTTCGAAATTGTTAATATTAAATGAGCAAAATTTATGCATATTTCAACGTATTTGAAAGCCTTGAATCCGACTATACAGATACATTTTTTACAAGATTTGAAAATCTATTTACTAGAAGAAATATACGTCTTAAATGTAAGTCTACGAGTACTGAATGTTATAAAGATTATACTTGAAGTTTATATTGGAGTGAGAGAAGCATTACGTAATAAGAATGTGTTTGCTGACACTAAAGAAAGTTGTATTAATATTTAACTAAATGCAATATAGGAATTTTATGACCTTAATAATGCTCGTGAAATAAAATTTAATACATGCTGTGTAAGGTCCTGCATATAAAATAAGATTCAAAAATTGCGAGAAATATAATTGTTGTAAGGATAGTGATGCTAAAGTCCTTTACAACTTTCCTAATCTTTTATTGAGCAATGAACTAAATAAACCACGTAATTTTGAAAAATTTGTTTCTGAATTTTCAATCAATTGGATAGATATTCAATTGAAACTAGCCTTGGACAAACAGACATGTCTCGGTAATGAAAAAGAAAAGAGTGAGTAAAACATTAGACGTGGGAAACTATTTTATGCAATTTCATCAGAAAATCCGTCGTAATTTAACTGAAAGTGGTGTCTTTTTATTATGGGAAGGAGAAAACAAGGAAGCGCCGACGCGGATTTTTTTAATAAAATATGCTAAATTAACCATTTATAATGGCGAAGATCATCAGACTTTAGAAGGACGAGGAATATTAAGGGTTGTTGTTGTTACCACTAGGGTTATCTATAGGTTGAACTGGGGTGAAGCTGTGCCGAGGAGGGGAGTGCCTTCAAGCAAGCGCTTTTGAGGTTGAATTTCGCAAATTTTTTCACAAGAGTCTTAGACTTTTTCTATTTTGATGTATTTTCTCTTTACTATATAGCTTGGTCTTTGGCAAAATACTGTAAATGCTAGCAAATATTAAAAGCTTTGATTTAATTAACTAGCGGCTGATTAGCTAATGCATACCTCAGATGGATTTGTGACTGTGTATTTTTCTTTAAAAAGGTAAATTATGTTTTCAAATATTATAAATTTATAAATCTTGCATTATAATTGTCATTCTTATTTTTGAATTATAAATATAAATCACAACTTATATCTTTCAAAATATGTACAACATAGAGATTAATATTAACAATATATAAATTTTTTTAATAATTTTAATTTTATTATTAAAATTATTCAAATTTTTTGTAATGAGCCATCAAGCTATATTATGTTTTACAATGTATTTGTCAAATCTCATGAAGATTGCAACAAATTTCTAAATTTTCGCTTTAAAAGAGTCCAAATAGAATGACGGGACTTGGAAAGGGAAAACTTTTCTCATATGCCGATAAATGGGTGTGGAGAATTAAGACCGATGTGATAATTTTTTTTTGAACGAAGGAGGAAAAACATGGGATAAATATTCATTGGGTAAGTCTCGTATAGTTAAGGGATTAAGGTATTTTTAATCTCGTTTTTCGACACGTCGTGCATTAATCTTGTTCAAATCTCCTATTTACGGATATAATAAATAAATATTTGGTCTGATTAATCATAATTTCAAATAAGCACGATTTCCCTACCTTCTGATAATTCTTAGCTAGTGTCTGTTTTGTATTGAAAGTTAAAATTCTCACTCGGAAGTTAAATTGTAGTATGCAAATGATGTGCTGAGATTTGCAATTATTTGCAAAAAGCGTGTTTGATAACGTTATTATTGGTCGTCGTGTGATTTAACGTTCGTCAAGAATTCAAGCGCACAATCTCCAAGTTATATTCCAGACAAGCAGATATTGTCGTGACGTTTTGTTTCCTTGGAGTTCGTCTTTTGTCGGATCCCTCGTAAATTTTGCGGCCTGCCGAGAATCAGTACTTACAGCGCACTTAAACCTTCTCTTTCGCGCTCGCGCTCGCTTGCTCTCTCTCTCTATCGCACTCGATAAGTCGATATTTCCACTTATTAGTACATTCTGTAATCTCCGTGGAATACTTCTATGACCTCCAGCTTTTACGATGAAGTCGGTGCAGCGAGCGCGAGCCAAAATGCCCAGATGAAATACCCAAGTTTGCATCAAGGTAGCTCGTACTTTTGTAAGGCGACGTATCATCTCTCTCCTCTCCGTTGCCACTCCTCTCGGCTCTTTTTTCTCTCTCTCTCGTTTCCTCATGAGATGAGTGCTCAAGATTTCCTCGAGTTCTCGAGTCAATGGACATTGCCTTTACGATCAATCTATCGGGAATTCGGAGGATTATGGCTTTGCGAGTGGGGTGGCGAGGAAGCTGGAGGAGATGGAGGAGGAGGGAGCGTCGGAGGGAGCGAGAGGTGGCGAGCAGGTGGCGAGTGGCTCGGAGAGCGGCCGGTAAAAGATGAAAGATATCTGTCAGAGATTGGCCGAGCTATTCTCCAGTACAGACAGGCCGAGTTAGACTTGCCCGGATATGAGGTTATATTGCTTCTGGCTTTTATAGCTTTCGACTATAAAGCCGCGAGAGCTCGTGCGATTTTTCCCGCAGCGCTTATTTCAAAAAGTGACTCTATCTGCCGCTCGCACGAACATACGAAGTAGCGAATTGAGGGTGTCTTAAACTGCCTTTGTTTATTTTTTGAAAGAGCCTCGGTGCGCCTAGAGTTCACGCTGCCACATTAGCATTGGCCAAGTAAATTATTACTCGCCTTGAAATTTTAATGCGCGACCGGCCGAGATTATTGCGCGTACTATCGCGGAAATCGTAATTGCCAAGCTGTTATGAGCTGGGATTTTATACTACTGGATTAATAGTGTTGCCGAGATAATAAAAGAACTTTGTTGCCGTATCATCGGCTGTAAATTTTCACATTCAGCAATTGCTACCGTTTTCCTGCATCCTCGCCATCCTCCCTCTTCACAAGAAGAAGAAGTAGAAGAAGAACAAGAAGAACAAGAAGAAGAAGAGGAAGAAGAAGAAGAAGAAGAAGAAGAAGAGGAAGAGAAAGAAAAAAAAACACGCAATAAATCTGAATTCATGCAAATTATTTGAGTGATTCTCCGAGCCCTCTGCTGCTTAACGATTCTTCGCCAATTTTCTTCGCTGTGAGAAAACGGCCATTGAGAAGTGCGCGCAAACTTAGGATACAAACTCATTGAACGACCAATTCATATTTTATGCTCGGAGAAGAAGAAAGTTTGGAAATATGATTTCTTATGCATTAAAACTCTTTCAATTGCGCTGAATTGAAAATACGAGATTTACTCTTTCCAATTTACTTACTCTCGTCCTCTATTATTTGCTTAAACCTGATTTGCGAAATATTTAAAATTCATATTTCCAGTCGCCAGAAAATTAGGCCACTATTAAAAGTATCTTATTGATGTACAATTATAATTATTTACTTTTACTATTAATATACATATATATATATACTTAAGGCTCTCAAATAAAGTAACGTACTATACCAAATGTTTAACTGAGATGATCTTTTTTGTACATTGGAGATTATACTTTTGACGGGTATACATACGTAGAACAAAATCTTACAAGCTTCAGTTAATGCCAACTTACGATCTTATACGAAAAAAAATCAAACAATTCACAAACTCATAGAATATTATATCAACGCGCTTTCTATAGCATCGATCTTCTTCATCTACTTATAATTGGAAAAGTGCAGTGATCTTTAATTTTTATAAATATAGACATTAATTATAAAAGTAACAATACCCCAGTCTCTTTCTCTTTGTTTTTTATTCTTCGTTATTTCTTTCACTAGTACATTCCACGATAGAAATTCTTACAAAATCTTTCATTTAAAAGGTTTTAACGGTATATTCTCTTTAAAATGCACAGAAAAATGTAAACTAGGCTCAGACTATAATTTATAACACACTCTCATGAATAGAAAATGTACTCTTCTAATTTAGTTTAAATAAATCTAGACAATTGTAATGAATTTTTAAAAAATAAAAGATTCCAGCAAATATAAAATTATTGTTATAACATGCTCAACAAATCAAGTTCATTTAAATATACATAATTTTAGAATTATAGCATAAATTAAAATAAGATGTTGCAATAAAAATAAATTCTCTATTAAATTATAAAATATTATATACAATAAATACCTAAGAAGAGTTTTATATAAAGATTGTATTATACATAGAAAAGAGACAAAGAAGATTTTTTCTCTTAATCAAATGTGAAAAGAAAAATTGTAAAAATATAATAGAGGAGTGACTTGGAGAAGGAGGATAAAATTTATTAACTAGACTGTTTAAATAATTTAAATAAAAAGTAGAATATTTTTACGTATTTCTGATTTTTTCCGAAAATCTTTTAAAGTCATCTCCTTCATCAAAACACAAGCAATTTGTGTATATTTACAGTGACATGGCTTCTCTACATGAAAATGGGTATACACTTAAAATCATAAATTTTGTAATGAAATTAAGTACAATAAAATTATTATTTATTAGGTTACATTATTTCTTTAAAGACTATGTATTTGTTTAAATGTTAGGTTCTAGCAATGGAAATCAGAGCAAAACTATTTAAACCTCAGAATTTTGAAGTGAATATTTTTAAGCCAATAATTCTTATTCTTTAGCATAATAAATAATCCTTGTTAAATTCAGTTTTAAAATAATTGCGTAAATTACATTTTGGTCATTTAAATTATTACGAGTAAATATAAAACTTATTTATACTAACAGCTTTTCCTAAGTTTTAATAATTTGTTGTTAATGTGCTTTTTATACATTCAAAGATTTTACGCAACCAATGTAAATGTTTTTTTCACATTATATATTATTGCATCTTATATATTATTCTTAAATCAATACAAGCCATGGTAAACAAATAATTATTATATTAATTTAATTTATATTACATATATATATATATATATATTATATTGCCTGTTTTTGCAAGTATAAACCATTGTACACGCTTGTAAGAAGTATTAAATAATTCTCGACCGAAAATGATAAAAAGCAAGACATGGATGGAAACTGGCACTTGTACAAGTATGCAAAACACCTTCATATTTCTCTTGAAAGATGCTTTATCGAAAGTAATAGAAGATAATGAAAAAAAAAAGAAACAAATGTCGAATGTATATGTAAATAGATAAACTGCTGTAGCTGAGTTGGCAGCAATGCGAATGGCATTAGCCAGTCGGGCGATTGATCGATGATCGACGAGTTCCAACTCTCAGTCGGTGAATTCAATCGGAGATGAAGCTGTTAACAATTGTCAGCAGCTTTTATTGTGTGCGTACAAAGATATCAACTAGGAGCGGATAAATACACGATATTTTTAAAAGAACAACGGAAATTATTGGTTTGTCGTGAAAACCAATATTACGTTGAAGCACTATTTTACACGGATTACTTGAGTCCGTAAGCGGATAGAATGTGTCAAAGGTAATATAAGGAGGTGACAATTTGCATTAACGTTATCGTACTTGCGTGCAATGTACCTCAAAATCTAAAGGAAATTCTTGTAATATTTTGAATGTAAAATCATGTTTTACCAATTGCATTATATTCCGCTAAAACTAATCGCGAGACAAACAAATGACCACCTAACAAAGACATTAATTATTTATTAATAATAAATTTTTATGCCTTTAATTACGCAAACAATATTTTATCATAGCTCCAACGCACAAAAAATTCTGCCTTATAAAGTAGAAAAAGAATTATTTTTCGTAACAGAAGAATCTTGTATTTTACAAATTATGATAAATTTCGTTTTTTGGCATGAAATTATTGTCATTTTAATGTGTTTACAATTTTTGAAAAATGAAGCAAAATAAAATTATGGATAATAACCAATATTTTTTATACTTATTTGAAATCCTTCATTGTTAAAATATTACTGGTGATTTGAACCATATTTGCGTAACTTATGAGATGATGAAATTATTATAGTTTTTTTTATATTTTTTTTTTTTTTTCAAGTTTTCGTCAATGATAACAGAGACAGGTATAAAAACTTCAAATTTCAACACGGCCGGACGTAAACATTATCGATGCAATTTTAAGTACATATGATGATACTCTTCCAATATGCCGGAAATTGGATTGGCATGGGACCAAACTAGAATTTCTGTGCTCCGATGGAGTTTATCTCGTTTAGATGTTACATTTCATCATTTATATTTACATATAATGCATAGGAAAATTTGGCAATAAATATCAGCTCGACAACAAAAATAATAGTATTTTATCGTTTATCCTAAAGCTTTTGTATTAATATTTTATAAAGCTAGTATGGAATTCCGTAAAAATTACAATATAACAAGCAATTCTTATTTACATTAATAAATTTAATATATTTTATATTTTATAACGATTTTTATGTCTCAATTGAGAATACAAGTTTTTTGTTCCAGTCTTTATTGATTGATAATCTAAATTTGAGGTTTATAGTACGAAAGTTAGATTTTCATTGAAAACTTTGCATTCAAAAACAAACGACAAAAGAGTATACAGTATACTTTATTATATTAAAATTATATTATATGTCATTAAAATAGTATACAATACTTATATTAAGTATATGTATAGAAATTTATGATTTAATAATACTAAATATTATTAATTTTACCAATTACGAATATTAAATTCATTAAAGACATTTAATCTGTATTAAATATTTCTCGTTTTTTTTCGAATCAATAAAATAGAATAAATAAAATAAATAAATAAATAAAATAAAATCAATAAAATCAGCCTGACATGAAATTCAAAAATAAAAAGTTTTCCAAGAGTCGAGAAAAATGAAAATAGATTAGGCCGGAATTGACCGATCAAAACATTTCAAAACAATTTATAGAAAACTTGCAAGTTTTCAATACGAGTCTACAGTAAACAAAAAGCCGAAACTTAAATAAAAGTTTCTCCAGTATCTTCTTTTTAAAAAGTTACAATGTTAGCAACTTTATTAGGAAGAAATATATAATATTCAATTATTTTTCGCTAAAACTTCTGACATGTCTAGATCTGCAATTATAAATATTAATTAACGATCATTATTATCATTATATATTATAATAATTGAGTATATTATAATTATTAAATATAGTAATATTATAATAATTAATAAGTAAGTTTAATTGAAAATAATTGCGCTTAACTAATTTATAATTAATAACTTAAATAAATTATTTTCTTTTATAGCACGTAAGAATTATGTTATTAGTATTGTAAATACCTATATTAATAATATCAATCCTAATGACTTTCAAATTGTTTAAATAAGCTAATAAACTCTTTTCTAATTATAGGTACCGTATTAATTATTTGCTCAATTACTTGAAGAAAAGCATTGCCCATAATAGAGAATTTGATTCTTGGATTTATTCGGATGTTTTGTTCCAAAGTTTTTCTTATACGTTTTTATTAATGTTTTTAATATTTTCTCATTCTTAGTATGCGTTATGAGTCAATCTCCGCAGCAAAAAAAATATATGAAAAACAGTTTATTGTTACTCGTAAAAAAAAGTTTGAGCTTTATTTGCGAAATTTTTATTTTCTCTGTACCGTTTATTTAAATATAACATTTTTAATTTATTGCAGGAATATATGTATTTACGAGCAGCTATAAACAAGCAATGTGAATTATAAATGTATTAGTTTTATTTGGAAAAAGTTATTTTTGTTTAATTTTGCAAATATGGTCTTTAAACTAAAATAAACTTTAAGCTAAAATAAAGAAAATTATCATACGTTCGTTTTCTCAATTGAATTTAATGAATTTGAGTATATTTTATAAATTTTGAAATCGTTGAATATAGTGGCATATTCCACATGTAATATTAGTTTTATTTACCAGAGATATGAAATTGTTGGCTAAATAAATACTTATTATAAATTCACATATTCATTATTTTTATTACTTTTTTAATCGATTCATTATATTAAATATCGAGATAGTAAAACTTTTTTTCAAGGTTTTTTAGCCTCATTGTTGATTATTTCAGGTCAATTTTCACAGCGTTTTTTAGGAATTATTGTGATATAAGCTCCCCTCCCCCCCCCACCCATCTTTTGTCAATACTTTTCTTCTTAGATGAGAAATCGTTATAAGAGAGGGGGGCTGGTCCCACACTTTTTATAGCAAATACAAAAGAATGATGTATTACATTTATTTAGTCCTTATAAATGTATATTTATATTTATCTCAACTTCGATCAATCACCGAGTTAAAAGAACATAAAAATATATTATCACCACATCTTTGAAAATTGACTTTAATAAAACTAATTATAAATCTGATTTTATTATTATTCATTTGTTTATTCACATTGAGCAGGTCATTTTATACGAAATTAATAATTGTTATTCTAATAGTTATCATAATATTATAATCCAGTAATTAGAAGACAGTTATTAATTATATTAATATAACTCAATTGTTTAGATATACATTCCTAATTTTTCAAAATATCCTTATTTTTATAACCTATAATTTAAAAAAAACATATATTTATAACAATTGTTTTTAATAATATTTTTTATGTTTTCGTGGTGAGAAGGTAAGGATGTATTATAAATAATAAATTGTTTATATTTTGTATATTTTGTCACATGAAAACATATTATATAGAAAAAGTTCAATAATATCAATATTATAATTATGATACTTTTTTTTTTAACATTTGATGAAAAACAATATCTTAGTGTTTATTTATTATTATACGGTAAATAATAAATTAACACTATCGTTATATAGAAAATGAATATTTCTTCCTTTACTTACTCTTAAAGATTTTGCTCATTAGATTAAAAAGATTATTAAAATTTTGAAAAATTGTATCTGTGATACATTTTTAAATTTATGAATGACTAAAAGTTAATATTAAATATTTAAATAATGTAAAGTTTTTATTTTTAAGGAGCTTTCGTGGTAGAATCTTAACATTAACAGATTCATTTTAATCATCCATGTAATTATTCAATTACTTGATTTTAAAAAATTCTCTATCTATCAACACGTACTATCATATTATTATGGAAATTGTTTGTAAAACATATATTATATAGATTTTATAGATATTATATAGATTTACATTATATTATATAGTTATTATATTAATATATAGATATTAATATAATCAATGCCATGTTGTTTCATTTGATTGAGAATTTTCTCTTTCCTTAAGCTTGAGAAATAAATGAGCAAAACGTCTATCAAAACTTTCGAGTTTATAGAAAAATCATTAAGTCTCAACCCTTTTCCATATTAAATATTATTTCATACACAAAGCAGGTCATATCTACTTACGTCTTTTAGTATCAAAAGTAAAATTCTGTTAATAGTATTGACTCGAGCAATCATTATTCAATATTTAATCGTCAATATTCGGTAGTGAATAAGAAAAAACATAACCTCTAATAATTTTTTCTCCAATTGCAATTAATTAAATCACTGGAATGTTTCTTATTCCACTATCATTATTAATTGAAAATTGATCAAAAGATATAAATACGTGTAAGCCGATTAGTTCACACAATCTAATAGATAAGTAACTGCTCTCTCTCTCTCTCTCTCTCTCTCTCTCTCTCTCTCATACTGTATATATTTTATTTGTCCTTTCGACTACCAAGTCTTGAATTTCACGTTGTCCGTCAAAAATAAATAAAAATTCATGCTACATTTCATCCCTAATATAGATATTATACAAGATTTCTTTTCTTCTCGTAGGATTCGCAGAATCGTTGATAGTTTCGCCCATATTGTGCATGGATTTCTCTCTCGGGAAATGCAGAAAGAGTGCGACATTGCTATTCTCCTTTTCGGTAATTTATTCCGTAATATGAGGTATTCCCTCCTCATATTTACAACTTTGATTTTTCTTTTAATGTTTTTATATTCATTATTTCTATTCAACCGCATTTTATAGCATCCAAATAGCAAAGGCTCACATGAATAATATTACATGGAATTTTACCAAGTTCGTTAAATTTTATTTTACTTACATACAATACTCGAATTGAATTTAATAGTCATCAACTCATGCTTAACATTAATTCATTAATATAAAGAAATAATAAATAATCATAATAACAATTGCTGTGTTTTGGAAAACATAAATTACAAAAAATAAAGAACAATATACTGCTAACCACATATATATATATGTACGTTAAGATATTACAATCTTTGACTTAAGAGTGACCGATTCGGAAGTGGTAAAAGGATCGTTTCTTTTCTCATCGAGAGCGAGAGAGAGAAAGAGCGAGAGAGAGAGAGAGCGTGTGTGTGTGTGTGTGTGTGTGTGAGAGAGAGAGAGAGAGAAAGAGAGAGAGAGAAAGAGAGAGAGAGTGAGAGAGAGAGAGAGAGAGAGAGTGAGAGAGAGAGAGTGAGAGAGAGA
>JAPYYT010000976.1:0-33902 GCA_030522565.1 Ceratosolen corneri
GGTAAAAATATTTCAAATTATTAAAAGTTAATGTCATTTATGATTAATTTTTATAATGATATATTATATATAATTATATTGTAATATCATGTTTAACATATAGATACAGTAGAATTTATTTTTAACAAATATAATGAATAGAACAAAGCTTATAAATATAATAAATTAATAATAGAATAAAAATCGTTCTATAGCAAATTTTATAAAGTAAAGACAATATAATTTGATATCGACCTTCTAAAATTATAAAATATAAATTTTTATTTTAAACAAATAAATACATATATCTATAAACTTTTTGAAAAGTTACGAATTTGTATGTAGAATCTAATTCTATTGAAATGTGATTTTATTTTTAGATATGATATGAAATAAAAACAAAGTTAATTATAGAATTTATAATTTACTCAAAAGTTGAAATTTTATAAACTTAATTTTATGAGTTTGTAATAAAAAATTTTTACTATTATATAATTTTTATTAGAGTTATAAGTAATAATATTTCTACTTTATCTTATACTTTTATAATTCATTTTATCCAAATTTTGAATATTTAATATCAATATGATTTATTTTTATCATCTATAATTTCTTATTAATGTATGTATTTTAATTATATAAGGAAAGATATTGTACACATAGAATAGCCGTATATATTAATGTCGGTTCAGAGAAACAAGACAAAATAAAAATTAGATACAATGAATACATTAAATTACTAATGCATAAGCAAAATTAATAAAATTCAAAAGGTAAAAACTGATTTTATAAATAGAAAAGATTATCATCTACGAATAAAACGAGAATAGATTTTTGTATAAAAGTAGTACAATAAAAAAGGCTAAAGTATACAATTTAAGAGAAAAAATGTAATATTATATTAAAATTGAATAAAGAAAATAATTTCGGTATAATTCGGAAAATAATGGTAATAAATTAACATAAAATAATTTGTATTCAATTTACAAATGAATACTTGATGTAAATGTAGAGGAATTATGAAACTTTTAATACATCACTAAATTAAAAAAAGCAAGTTAAATAAGCTTAAAGCTTGATAATTTATTTTCAACATTAATAGTAGAAGAAAGAAGTATAAAAGCGGACCACTTATTTAAAAATCATATAATGCAATTTAATTAATAGTCAAAATATTTTATAGCCTTCCATTCTTCACGGTGGTCGAATTTTATTCTTGTAAAAATACTTCTAAAAATCAATACCTGTGTTGTAGAATCTATTATGCAGATTAGTTAAATATAATATTAATTAATTTTTCTATTTAAAGAATTATTAATTAACTAGTTTTAATTATATGTTCTATTTATATAGGTATTTTAAATAATTACCTATTTTATATTAGTAATTTAAAATTAAAATCGTAGTATTTTATATGTACTAATGATTATTTATTTTATAACTATACATTTATAATTTATAAATATCATATTAATAAGATAATTAATCTTATATTAATATTAATTATTATGGTATTCATTATATGAAGGGCCTTGTCTGAAACATTTTAGGATTAATATTTTATTTGTCTTAAATTATAAACTCAGCAAAAATGAAATTCAAATTTAATAATTTTGATTAATTTTATTCTAAATATGTTAATTTCAAGATTTAATTATTTACTACAATAAAATACGTAAATATATATAACGTTAATGTTTATTATTATCATTATTTTTAAAGAAATTTTTTTAATTTTAATAGTAAAATAATAAATTAATTGAAAATAAAATAAAAAATCACTCTTTAATTAAGAATTTAGTATTTTAACAAAATAATTCTAATAATATAAGACAGATATTTATAGTTATAGTTTTTCATAAATAAATGCTAATGTCATATAGTAAACAGTTATTGTAATTCACACATTCACACTTTTATTGTATAAAAAAGTGCTGGCTCTTTGAAGAAATTATAATCTTTATGTTTTTCTTTATCATTGACTATAAAGAATTTTTTATCGTATCATCTTAACATATAAAAGATATTTTTATTTTGTTTATATAAAATTAACTTATCTTAATTATATCAAACTAATTTTTTGAATTTTTAATAAATGTGTGATATATATTTTCACTTCTTGGTAAAACTATTGTATATTAATATTTGAAAAAAATAGTTCGTTATTTTTCATCATATAAATATTATTTATGGAATATAATAAAAGCTTCTTGGTTATATAATGTACATCATTCTAATACCTACATTGCAATACTTTGATTATATGAATAATTGTTTTCTGAAAATGATTTGAAATATATAATACAATTCAATTAATCAATATAAGATCTATTGGTAAATATTAGTAAAATAGTTAGTAAAGTTACATTCCATTATTTTGATTTGGCGTATAGAGAATAAATAATCCCGAAGAACTTCAATCTTATTATATAGAAATTAAAGAATATTAAGGTTTAATAGCGCCTTGTTAAATCTCTAAGGTAGAACTACTTTTGCTTTATCTTGAGCTTTTAGATATGTGTATATGTCTACCTATAACGATGTAATAATTATCTGGGAATACACTGTGATATTAATCATCTTAGGTCAATTAAGGAGAATTCGTTCGAAATGACAAACACATGGGGTTTTCTAGATCTTTCCTGCCAGTTTATATTCTTTTGTTATATAATTTAATATATGTAAATATGTGTGGTATCAAAGAAAGAGAGAGAGAGAGAGAGCGAAAAGAAGAATAAAAAGATGGAGCAAATGGAGAGACTGAAAAGACTATTAAAAGATAAAATTCACAATGCGTGTAAATTTCAAGTCTGTTCTACCGTTACAGTAATATGTAACTCTAATTCTAAATTTTTTAAAGAAATTTAAGTTTATTATATTATATATATAATATACAATAATATATATATATAATATTATTTAGGAATCTTTATTATAAAGAAACTAAATTTTTCGCATTTCTATTGCATTCATTGTGAAAAGAGTGTAAAAAAAGTTTGTGTTAAATATTATCAGTAATTTCAGTCTTTCCCCACATAATATATATATGCTAATAATTTATGATTATATCTATTAGATATAATCAGAGATATATATGTATATGTATGTATTTTCCTTAATTCTAAAAAAAATTTTTTAAATTTAGATTTTTAATATTGTTCATATATATATTTTAAAAATATTCATAAATGATAAATTTGTATAGGTTTAATATACTGAAATTTCTATAAAAATTTGCATAAAATATTTTTATTTTGTATAGTACACTTTATTTATTTAGGCCTTTTAATTTTTATCAGTTATATACATTTGATAATAGCAAGAGCAATAATTATGTAATTTATTTTATATTATACATTATTAAAAATTGCAGGTAAGTAGCCTAACCTATATTAATGTCCATACTTAGTTTTGAGATTTTTCTTTTTTTTAATTTTAATTTTTTTCTGTTAATTATTTTTAAATAAATACATTACCCAAATTTGTTATGTCATGTAAACGTTTTTTTATTTATATTCATTTTTGTTAATTTTATAATTCAAATTTGATTTAATATTTTATACTTTAAGAGGAATATAAAGTTATAACTTTAGATTAATAACGAAAATGTTAGGATCATTGAAAATTAATACATCAAAAGTAAAAAAGAGTATAAATAAAAAATTCTCACATGTCCATTATCATCCAGCTGATTGTTGGTGAGTTTAAGTTTATCAAAAGATACGGGTTGTTTCATCCAATGAGTACCGTTTGCTGGACTGTCAGGATGCACGTGGATCCTAGGGGGTGAAACTGGATCGGCTCGACCAGCTACAACCCAAGCACTGCTATGAAATGCATACCTATAACGTTTGTCATCACAAGGTACAAAGTCCATCACCAGCAAATACTCTGTGTTCGGTTCCAGGCCAAATAGTCGACACTGTAACACAATAAAAACAATCCTACATAACCATAGATAAATAGATATTTTTTAAGTATATTAATTTTTTTTTACTAAACTATCGTTTAATATGAATACGAACCTAATAAATTTTGAAAACATGCCTGAATAGTGATTTGTAACTTTTACTCGATTCACATTTATTAGTGATTATATTTTAAGGAACTCTTTTGCATAGATTATACTTCAATGAAAATATTTTATAATGATGTATTTATTTTGCAATTTACATGAAAAATAATTGAATAAAATTATCTTACAATCAAAGTTCCATAAAATATCTACATAAAAATATCAATTTTTGTAAATAGTGAATATAAATTATGTTCAATGCTTATGTATTTTTTAGATCTATATAAAGTTAATTAATACATTGGAAATAATTTTTAATATAATTGGCTATATTTTTTGTTAACATAATTGCAAATTAATAATATAATTTAACAATTGATATCATTTTTAAATGAATAAAATAAATAAAATTGAATTATTAATTAAATAATAATAAGAATAAAACATATATATTGATTTTCACTATGTTATAAATTATAATTATTAGAGATTTGATTTATATGTATTAAATTCAAATATATATTCAAGTATAATTTCTACCTGAAAAAATTTAAATAAAAATTGTAGGATAATTTAATTTCCTATGATAATACTTAAAAAGTTTTTAATTTTTTAAGGTTAAATAAATTTATTTGTTGAAAAAAAAGTAATAATTAGTAAGATTAATATTTCAATCTATCTTCAAATAAAAGAAAAATATCATATGTAATCATAAATTCTTGTAAAAAGCAAAGTTAGGATGGAAACAATAGTTATGGACACTACTTCATTGTCTGTTCAATTTCTTTATCTTGCTGCATTCATTACCCTTTTCAAAATCATATAATTAAATTGTGTTTTTCACGATATTCTAACAAAAAAATGTAGTACCTGGAAGGTGGGAAACATGCGTCTGCCTGCTTTCGTGACGATCATTTCTGTGCCAAGTTGGTGAAATTCTTCCCAAAGCGGCCTTGCTTCGAGGGTGGCACCGGCACCAATAAGTGATGGGTGAAGCGGCCTTTTTGTTTGAACAGATTCATCGCCAATCTCATTACTGTCTTCGTTGCGCATGTTGTTATTGCTGTCGTTCCCAACACATTCTGCCAAGATGCGTTCGGACGGATGGTCGATGCCGCCGGTCTCTGCGAGGCTTGGCGATGGCGGCTGTTTTGCATCGTTACTCGCCGTTTGAAGACAAGCTGCAACATAGGATAAATACTTTGAAGAAACTAAAATTATTAATACATTAAACAGTATATGTTTCAGCCTGAGTAACATCTAAAATTCTACTGATCACGTAAGTCGCGAAACATTTATTTGAACCGCCTACCTTATTAAAAACTAAAATATTCTTTTAGCATTTTTAATAGTTAGTATTTGATCTTATTATTGCTAGTACATACTATTATAAATTCAATATATAATTTTACCAACGATTTACCATAAATTTTTATAATTCTTAAATATTGATTTTTATATTATTGATTCCATTTCTACTTTTTAAGCATAATTTAAACATAATTTAAGCATACAAGCATATAATTAATATAGTAGAGAAGGTTCATATAGTCTTACAGATTCAAGATAGTAAATAGAATAAACAATTTAATGTACATATAACAAAGAAATATATATCCTAAAGATATAAAATAAATAACAAAACACTATCCATTCGTTAAAGTATAACATTAAATTTAATTACTTATAAAATTCTGTTTGCTTTAGACAGTATATATGCTTGAGACAATTAAGTATCCTATTAAATTGGGATTGAATAATTATTTTTTATAAAACTGAAATTTCTATGAAATAAATAACAAATATTGATATTAGTATATATATAGATAAGCTGTTTTTAACCTTTTTCATATAACAAGGCTGAAGATTAAAATAATAAATTATATTATATATTTATAAATGTATTATAAAGAAATTTACATATACAATAAATTAAAATTTTTTTCTATTGGTTGTAATTACATTTATCATTTAAGTTTACTATTAATTATATGAAAATATTACTTAAATGACAATAAACTTTAAAATATAATTTTAGAAATAAAGTGAATATAAATGAATCAAGACCTATGTAACTGAAATAGCAGTATAATACATTCGATTTACGAACTCAGTATAGAGGTGAATGATCTCATTCATTTAGGCCACAACCTCATTTGATCGAACAAAACGTTGCAAAAAATAAAATGAAAAATGAAAATCAGCTCAAAAAATAAAAACAAGACCTGTGAAGTTGTATAGTAAATGCGAAAGAGTAAAATGTTTCTTAGATAAATTGCATCCTCATCGGATTCTTCATTGCAGAAGTCCATTTTTGCACCACGTGGAATCTTAAAAACGCTTATACTGCAAACGTCGTGACGCTTGTGGTAAAAGTAAATAGACGTTCTTTGCAAGTGACGAATCATTGCGATGCATACTCGGATGATTTAAAATAAAATAAGCATCTTTGCATTTAATAAATACTAATCAATACAAAGAATTTCATTAAATTAAAAAATTCAGTCACGTGCTTAAATTATTATTTAATTCGTCCACAACATAATACTGGTTATTATAAATTAATAATAATATAATTGTTACACAGTTTTCAAATTAGCTAATTAGTACTACAATTTATTATAATTAGTAATTAGTAACTATTTATTATAATTATTAATTTAATATATTTGTATAAAAATCCGTGTAGAATATTTAACAACAAAATATAATATTTTTATTAATTAAAATGTTTTTAGATGTTTTTGAAAATTTTGAGCTTTTTCATGCAATGCTTAATTTAAAATTATATTTAATAAAAATACAATGTTAGTTATAACATTATACAATATGAACTGTTCTTGGTTTGTCGTTTTCTATTTTTAGAGTTATTAAATTGAAATATATTTTTGATATATGATTATATATTCGAAACATTATTTTAGGTATTATATAAATAAATTTTATACAAATTTAATGTAAGTATTAATATTTGGAGCTTTTATATATCTTATTAATAGATTATTTATATATACAAAAAATAACAAGTTATACATTTATGTATATTTTGATGATTTAAATATCTGTAATATAAAAATTTATAAATCATAATCTTAATATTATTAATAATTTTTAAAAACAATTTCTTTAAAATTTATGAAAACATTTTCTTTTTTTGCTAATATTTTATTTAAACAAGTTACTGCATTTATATGTTTACTTAAATAATGTAAGTAAATTATCTTATTCTAGTGTATTTTCATAAGTAAATTTATTATATTATATTTTTTAATTAAACTTCATTATTGTATTATATATAGGAATATTTGAGAAAAGAAAAAATCAAAATCCCTTTACGACGTAATTTACATATTAAAGAATTTTGATCTTAAATATTTATGTTTGAATATTTAATTCATTAAAACTATTTAATTACCTTCACGTAATAGGGGTGCTTGGAAATACAGAATTATAATTGAAAAAATATTAACAAAAATTAAAATAGAATCAAAATTAGTAAAAAAATAAAGCTGCACAAACCCTGTCAACAATGACAGTATATGAAGAGTTATTAAAAATCGAATTAAAAATTTGCAGCGTAGAATTTGTTGGAACGGTAGTTTCTAGTAGGAGGAGGTAGGGCACAAATGAAATTGTCAGGATGCGTGCGAATTGCACGGAACTCGGTCGGCTAAAAGAAGAGAGCTGCGTGTAGTCGAGAATACGGGCAGCTCGAGTTAGACTTGGCAGCAAAAGGATTTGACCTCGAGTTGAAGCAAAAAAAATATGAAGTGCCAGCGTACGCATGGCTATTCGACTGTAAATACAGCGTACAGTAAAGATGGATTTTTTAACCGAGATTTTTGTTTAAATTATCGATATTTACTATTAAAAAAAAACTTAACATTTTTCATTTGAAATTAAAAAAGTATTCGTTTATCGATATAAAGTATTTTTGGTGATATGTATGAGGGAGCTTTTAGATTAAATAACAAAATAAAATTTACAATATCAAATTCTATATAAAAATATTAATATTTTATTACTGTAATATATTTTTCAAAAAACGTTATTCCTTAGTACATATATTGCTTAAATAAAAATTATATTTATTTTAATTCATTATTAGATTTGTTTAAGTTTTAAAAAGAAATTCAATCGATAAATTATAAAAGATTAAACCATTATTAAAATTTATAGACATACAATTATTTATGTTATCTTAAAAGTGTTTTTCATAAATATGATTTTAATTCTCTTTGTTACATATATAACTTTAACCGTTAAAATGTATTTTTGTCGACATGATTTGCATTTTCCATTATTTTGTATCATTGATTTATTTGAAAATAATAATGAGTTTATTTTTATTAATAAAGTTACTAATAATAAATAAAAAATAAAATTTACTAATGTGAGTACTCTGATTCTCTAAATTTTTATATTATATATTTGAGACGTGCTTGCAATAAATTTTTATACATATAATATTTTTATAAATAATATTTTATCCTACTTAATATATTTTATTGTATTTTCACAGAAAATATTGTAAATGTTATAATTGTTTTTATTAAGAAATTTATTTATGATTATACATACATGTTAATAATCTCTAATGTCATTGAATTAGCAAAAACTAAAATATAAAAAATATAAATTTAATATTAGGAATAACAATATCGATAGGTTGAAAACTACTTAATTTATTTAAGTTAAACTTAATTTTAAAGAACTAAAGGATCTAATTATAAGAAGTAATTAAGAAATTTTTAAATAAATAAATCTACTGCAATTTTGTAGACACAACTATTTAAACAATATATTATAATCAACAATCATAATCAACGAATTAAATTCGTGATGCCATACATAGCACTTCAAAATATACGTTTTAAATATTCTTTGGTAAAATCATAGATAAATAAGTGTTACTGGAATAATTACACATTTATGTTTGTACCTTCCATTTGTTGCATTGGCGATGGAATGCTAGCAATCTGCGTTTGCGATTGTGTTTGTAGTTGCTGATGTTGATGGTGGTGGTGACTAATCCATTGCTGATAGCAGCAATCGCCTAATGTTTCACGGCGCTGTTCGTGTTGTTGCTGCATTTCCCCTTGATTCGCTTATAATTGGCGAATCCTAACAGTGATTGAATCGTCAGCTATGATTCTTAAATACATAGCCAGTTTTTGATAACGCCATCCTCATCGCTCTCGATCTTTTTTTATACAGTTTTTAGTCATCCACAAACTTTTCATATATGATGATTGATCTCTCACCGAATGTAGCTCTACAAATAATTTAATACGCTTCAATGCAAAACTAATGTACATTTATATTTGCACGACTATTGACCAGAGGAATCAGAGAAAGAAGATAAGAAATGAGAGACGAAAGAAGTAGCGATCGACCGATGACAATTAAATGTTAATTTTATAAACTTCTTTCTCTTTCATTGATTTCTGGATCGTATACGCTCTCAATATTTAGTTATATGGTAATAATTCACATCTTCACTTGAATGCTGCTGGTAAAAGCTCCCGAAACTTCATTCTTTATTTTTATGAAAAGTGTGAAAGAAACAAAGGCGAGTGGTATGACGCCAAAAAGAGTTGAAGAGGCCGCAGAGAGAGCTCTGTTGAGACTAGTTGAGGACCTTTATCATCATTTCATCATTCTCTCCTGCATCTCTAATGCTCTCAGAAACTCCCCCTCTTTCTGTTCACGAGCACGGCCAAAGGAGGAGTTTCTCGGAGCACCACCTACGCGGTGATTCTGCGCGTTGGACCCACGCTCAAGAAAGAGGCTGATTCAGCGTGGGCGGAGCAGTACATGTGCGTCGGCGGATCTCCTTCCCTTGATCAATTTATATGTCGGGTACGGGGCGTCGAGTACGGATGAGGAGTTAACGAACGAAATGGCTGAGTAGCCTATTCCGAATTTTGTAGCAAATGGTAAAACTCAGCTGCCTTACTCTTTCCTTCTTAACATTAATAAAATAATCAAATACATTTTGCTTTATTTAAAAGCAAAATTTTTCAATAGACTTTTTCACTATTTCGCGATTGAAAATAATCAAGTGTTAGTATAGTTTAAACATTGTATAGATGATATATTAAGATAGTAAAAATATTTTTTTGTTTATTAAGTTTTAGGAGTGAACAAATAAATTTTTTTAAAATAAGTTTTGATGTTGATTATTAAATATTCTATATTTAAATATTATATATTCTATATATATTAATATTTCTATAATTCTTTTTTCTAATTTCTATATACATTCTTATCTATATTCCTATCTATATACATTTCTATATTTTAAATATTGTATATTTAAAAATTTTATTAAATTTTATTTCTATATCGTTATCTTATAAAAAAATATAATAGGTTTCTTTTTATAAGTTAATTTATAATATTAAAATTATGAAAAGCAAAATTCTACTTTTTCATAGGCATAGATATATATAGATATACAAAGATTATAATAATCATTAATGTTTAGTTAAAACTTAAAACTTCTTGTGTTTATCGAATTTTAGTACTAAGCTGAAACTTAATGTATTAAGACAAATAAGAATATTTTTTTCATCATTATGTCTAAACAAAATATGATTTAATATAAATATTTGATAATTGATAAAAGATCGATACAAAACAATTAATGAATTTTAATAATTGGAATAGAAAGATCAATTAAATGTTTGTGTTGTGATTCTCAAAATTTCATCCCTTTGACATCAAATCAATTCACCAGTTACAATGCTTGAGCAACAAATCATACCGTATTATTATCAATAAAATTTTATTATTTAAAAACAATTGTAATTTGATAATGATATTAAACATCAATTTAATGCAATATAATAATCTAATATATTTTTGTATATATTGTATATGAAATTTTTAGAAAATAAAACATATTTTCGTAATTGAATATAAATATATTAATACAAAGTAACTAACAAATTGAAATAAGAAAGTATGAAAAATACGCATGTAAATTCCTAAGAATTACTATAATATACTAAACAATTAAGCATTCAACTAAAATGATTTTTACAAAAAATACTTATGTAACTTATTGTTTATACTGAGTCTAATTTATTTATATTTTCATATGTAAATAGAACTTCAATCACAAAGATGTTTTTAATACTACAGGAATTATTAATATCAACTTAATATTAATATTTTTAATAAACGTAGTAAAATTTCGTATATTTTCAATAAAAGAAAAAGAAAAATTCAATAAATAAATGATTCATTAATTATATTTGAAAAATAGTGATTTTTTATAACTTCTAATCATTTTTATATAGTAATTGCTAATATTTTCTCACTATAATCAAGAAAGTTTTTGTTTCAGGTTTCTCTTATATACGAGAGTATTTCCATCTTTTTGATTTTCTTTTTGATTTCAAACACTTTCATTTCAAACTTTCATTCTGTTTTAGCTGCTTTACCAATAGGCGGGGTTTCGATTGGTTGTGGGAGCCACCCAACAAATTAGTAGACATTACTTGGCTCGAGTCCCGTGTAAACTGCTCAACACTTTCATCGGACTTTAATGCTTTGTTGTATCCTTTTTCATTCGTGCGATGCACACGCCGTCTCTTTCTTTCGAAGTACGATCTCATATAGCTTAGTTCAACTATACGTTACTCCCTAGTATCTATTTTCTTGAGCGCATTGTAAGCATCCTACGCGAGTCGAGGAAGCTGATAGAGAACCATTAATTTTTTTATATGTGAAAAACGAAAAAATAAAGAGCAAGAATTGAATCAACTAGAATTATTTAAATTCAAATCGGTTTGAAGCATCTGAAAAAGATGTTTGGTAGGCTTGTAATTCTTATTTCGAATTAACCGATTTCCTTAAAATCTTTTTTCTTTATTTTGTACTTAATTTGCATATCTTTATTGCAATAGTACATTAATACAGCAATATATAAATTTTATTTTTAATCCTGATGTATATATGTATTTAGAAAAAATTACAATAGTTCAATGCAATGAAATATATTTTTAACAATCTATTATTTTAATACTTTTCATAAAAGTATTAGGATTAATATTTTTACAAAAGTAACATTTAAGCCTTATATAAAAATATCTAATTTTAATCATTTTATAAGTTACTATTTTCGTCTTTTAATATATGCATTATTTCAAAATCTAGGAAATGTAACTATCAAATTAAATCAGTATATCACATTTGAAGTTTGAATTAATTTTATATTTATATTAAGGATATGAAGGTTTAATAATAAGATGCAGTACATCTTCAAATTGTAGTGTATCTTAAGTAAATATTGTATAAATTCAATTATTAAATTATTTTACGATTATTGTTAAAAGAAATTAGGCTATAGACATAAAATAAATAAACACAAGAAAATAGGTTAATAGAAATAAAAACTAATATTGTTTTATTAATACAAATAATCTTGTAATATATAACAAAATTACAAAATAACAAAAATAAAATTTCTTTTTTTATTTTATAATTCATTTTTTGAGATAAATAGAAAGTTTTACAAAGTAAATCATTCTACTGAAAATAGTAATAGAATTTTTATATATAAATATATTAATTGTTTTATAATTAATGTTAAAAATATTTATTTTTAATTGAAATCTAATTAAATTGTTGACTAATAAATGTATCAAAAGTTACAAATTACATGTTATATTTTGATACAATAAAAAAAATATATTTTTCTACTTTCAAAAATCTTGTTTCTGCATTTATATATAATTATATATATTTATACATATTTAAGTTCATTCCTAACAATACTTCTGTATTCAACATTTAATTTAACATGATTTTGTAAAAGCAATTGTGTACTTTTACTCTATATACATATTTTTCAAGTTTAAAAATATTTACATTGTGCAAAATAACAAAAAAATATCTTCTATAGTTTTAATAAAGTAAATTATTTTTTAAAAAGAATTTTCTTTTAAACTTTTTATATATTATAAAATGTATTATATACAATATATTATAAAAAATTAATATAATACAAAAACATTATTTGCACAAAGTTGTAATTTGAATATTAAGTTTCGTACTGCTTTTAACATTTTCATTTATACATATTATTTAACATGTGTAAGGAATTTCAATATATTTTTATTAAAAATTAATGTAATATAAAGTTACATTTCTTATTTAAAAATAAGCAATATAATGAAATCAGATTCATTTAATAATCTATAAACTATTAATATTAATAGGGTTTTTATTAATTCTCAATGTTTGTATACAATTTTATGCTGCAAAATAATAATGTAAATTTACAACAAAACAGAATACTCGTACAAATTTCTTGTTGATCCATATATATTTTTGTCATTGCATTTACTTGGTTTTAATAGTTTGTATGAATTACATGGGTAAAATGGAATATAATGCTTTGTTATTATATTCAAGTATATTATCTTATCTAATTCTTATCTAAGAATTAAGGTTAAAGTATATATTATCAATTTCTAAAATAAATGAATTTTATAACATTATCTTTCACTTTATAATTTAAAAGGGTAAAAAAATAATCAATACTACATTTCAATAATTTAAGTTTGAAATACTATTATGAATAAAATGGGTTACATGTATTTATTTTGAGATATCGGTATTTTGAGGTATCAGATTGAATATCGGTAAAATAGAGTTCTACTTTACTCAACTTGTATATTTTATTGCATTAAATCAAACGAATTTCCTAGAAATCATTATTTTAAATAATAATCACCAAGATAATGATTTTTGTAAATTTAATATTGTAATATTAATAATATGTACATCATTTTAAATTATTTTTAAGAAATTAAGTAATTTATTTAAATTCCATACAATTTATTTCAATATTAAAAAAATAAAAATTATTTAACCTATATTATCAAATATATTTTTAATTAATTTTTTATGTTGTGTGAAAATAAATTTAGTATGTTTTAAATTGTTCTTGACTAAATTATTAAGACATTTATGCATTAAAATTATATACGCTACAGACTTTATCTAAAATTCATTATTTAATAATGAATTATAATCAGTTGAAAATTATTGCAAAATATAATTTATTATAATTAATATATAATATTATAATATAATTTAGAATATAAAATATTATAATAATTTATAATTATAAAACAAATATTATAATTTTTTTAATAAATTGTTTCTTATACAATGGTATTTCATATTGGTCAATTTAAATAATTTTTATTAAAAAATAACTATTAATATTGAATATATTACTAATTGTTTCAAAATGTATTTTACAAAATATTAAAAATTTTATATAGTTTTATAGAAATATCCTAATAAAAATTATATATTGTAAACAATTATTGAAAAGTACTTATGTTTGTTTTTATAATTAATAAAATGTTTATATTTAATTATTCGTCTGTGTATAATTGAATATTGTTGAAACCTAGCAATTTAAAGATACAAGTTGAAGTGAATGGGTAGCTTTTTGGTATAAGATATTTATTTGCAATTTACTGTAACGTATGGCAAATCATTAAATTTTTTATTTTTATATAAATATTAATTTATCTATTATGATCGTAAAAATTAAATTGTTTATTTATTATAAAGGATTTAGTTTTTAATTATTGTAAGTATTATATAGATCAATTTTTTCATTTTAAAATTTGTTCATCAAGTTTTATTTATTATACTATATTATTATATTGTTTTTTATAAATTCAGAGAAATTTATTTATTGATTAAATATCCGTTTCATATATAAAAACTTTTTGGAAACAACTGTAGCTTATTTAATATAATCATTATCATACTTTTTGTGTATATTAAACTTACATTTACTTCATTTTTATAAAATATGTGATATAATAAAAGTTGGTAGGATTTTATGATAAAATTTTATTTAGAAAAACAAAATGTACAATGTCTGGATAGTAATTAAAGTGTTGATCGAATTAGTAGTTGGACTTATGTATTTTAGTCTTTAGTGCAAATGAAACTACTTTCTACAGTGTTAAAAGAAAACGCAAATGCTTATTTTTAATAATCGGCGGATACAAAGTTAAATTTTTTTTTTATTTATTAAATATGACAATGGTAATTATGAAAATTGATTTCATTAGTACGATATTCTTCGAATGTAGATCAATGAATGGTGATAAAGTATTCTTATTATATTTTTTGTTTATTTTGGTTAAAACGAAAAGAAAATTTACTCTCTCGAACTTCAGAATTTCCTTTATTTTTCATACGACTTATATGATGATTTGTATTTATTATTTTATGTGATAGAACAAAATTTATTTAAATTTTTCATTACATTGAATAATTATTTTACACATTTTTAGTATTTAAGATACAAATGGATATTAAAAACTTGAAAATAATCTCCAATTTTCTGGTACTGTAAAGAAGCATTTTTGAAGATCTTGACTAATTAACTACATTCGAAACAATTAATTACCAAGGAAGAAAAATGTTTTTTAAAAACATTTTAATTAAACTATTTTTCTTTCTTATGTGTTGTAATGCATTTTGAATATTATAGCCTAGACTTCATTATTGTATTTATGACATTTCGTTCTCAATTAAAAAACATAAAATTTTAAATTTTGCAGTGTTGGCTTTACATTAAGCTTAATTTTAATAAATTTAATTCTACAATTATTTTTACCCACTTTACGTTCAAAGGAAAAAATTACCTTAAATTTTTCAATACATTATTTATCGTATTCCATTCTACAGTATAACACTATACGATCTTTCTAATTATATTGATAAGATAATCATGAGATATTTGTAGCTGTGCTATATTATTGCTTAGGCAATATTTCATGCATTTTGACAAGTATGAATAAGATCTATCCACTACCTTAAATTAAAATGATTTACGGTACATGGAAACAAACTTACTATAATGAAAATTATCCATTTTAGTTTTATTTTCGGAAATATGACGTAGGTACACTGTATGTATTAATTATTTCTTTTTATATATATTACTTATAAAATTATTTTTAAGATAAAGGAGAAGTTTCCAAGAATTTAACTAGTCCAATTTCAATCTGTGTTCCTTTGCATAGTGTACATGCATATATCAATTGCAATAAAAAAATAACAATCACATCAAGATGGCTGTTTTATTAGATATTTTTAATATATACCCAGAATAATCATTGCTGTAGAATTTTAATCTCTCCAGAATTTATAAATCAATAGAGCTTCAAGCAGTTGATATTCAGAACGGTTACAATGAAATTTACGTTTTTTTTATCGGCAACAAAAGAATAAATGTTCCTATTCCTTTATGTAAAAAAGCGGTGTTGAAAAGAGTACCGTGCTGTTTATTTTATTTTTGCTAAGAGTAATACTAAAATAATGTAAGCTTATAAAATTAAACAAAATCTTCAATTCAAATACTTTAAGCTCTAAACGACGTTTTCTTTATCTTTAGTGTCTGTTATTATTTTAATTGTTTATTTAAAATGAACATTACGTTATTTTAGTATAGATATTTTTTGTCACGCATCATTGCGTTTTTGAAGTACACCTACTCAAATACGGCAAAAAATAAACAGGTTTTCCATAAAAACGTTGACCTCATCGTACTTTCCGTTTCTTCGTTAAATCTGATAAAAATTCAATTAAAAAATAAAAATATAAATGTCAATAATATACCAAAGCTCTAAAAGATAACTGCAATGCTTCTTTAGAAGTCATTTTTGCGTATCATTGCTTTCATGGATGGCTTCGCACAGGTGTTTTCATCATTTTATTTTTAATGAATGTACTCGTAAAAGTAGTTTTTATTACTCTTTCTTCCAAGGATTAAAGAGCCTTAGGAGTTGGTAGGATTTAAGGAGGGGATGTAGGAATCGTAGTTGGAGAGATAGCTTAAAATCCTATACGTTGCATTGGCACGATTTTCAGTTGCACGCTTCACTTCTTTTTATTTTTATTATTAGCACCGCGAGGCGGCGTAACCGGTCGCCCAGCGTTCAAACCTCCATATGTAAATTTCCTTTTATCAGCGGGCTTTAAGATTTGAAAACTGCACATTAATGTCTCGTCTACCGACATCATGGCACCCGCGTTGTCAAACTCACCGCAATAGTTTGGCGCCGAAAATAATGTTACTAGTTGCCTTTTTGCAAAAAACTCGTATCCGTCTTCGACGACCTACGGAAATAAAATTGTAGAATAATATATAATAGTAAATTTACTTTATAATTTAAACAAAATTATTTAAAATTTTAAAAAATTTTAATAATTTATGTGTTATTAAGGTAAAATTATCAAAAAATAATTATTTAGATTTCTTTTTTCAAAATAACGAATAAAAAGTTTAAACTGTAAAATAAAAAAAAAATATTTTGTTTATTAAATTTTCTAATATTAAAAATTTATATTAAAAAAATTTATCATAATATAATTTAATTTTTTTTATTTTTTTTTATTTTTTAATTTACATAATTAGAAAATTTTTTTCTTTTAATTATTTTAATTAAATTTTTCCATCACAGAACTTACTTTCATTACTATTATATTTAACTATTATTATTAAATTTTTAAATCTATTTAAAAAAAAGAAATTAGAATCATTTTTTGATAATGTTCACTTACTAATTGATTCAATAATCATTGTATCAGACATTGTAAATAAAAAATTATTTATTTATTTTAATACGAAAAATTTACATTTAATTGTATATTAAGTGCATACAAAATTTATATTACATTGCTATGAACACTAAAAAATATATTATTTGAAAATCAATTTTACCTGATGGGCACGACAAATAAGGTCAAAATCATGTTTATGAAGGAATTTGGCTACGACTTCTGCACCGAAAGTAAATGAAACACCACGATCATTTTCTCCCCAACCCATTGTATCCTTGTCAGGATCTGACCATAGAAGATCACAAAGCAAACCCTGATCGGGTACGTCAGTAGGTCGCATTATACGCCTGATTTGTTCCATACTCTGAAGGTCAGGACTCAAACCTCCATGACAGCAAAAAATCTTTTCGTCAACTATTGCAGCTACTGGTAAGCAGTTAAAGCAGTCTGTGAATGTTTTCCATAGTTTAATGTTATAACGACGTTTACCTACAAATTAGATAAATGGAAATATTATATAAATATATTTAAACATATAATAAAATGTTCTTTATTGAATGAATATAACATTTTTTAATTAAGAAAATTAAAAAAAAATTTGTTATTTTATGGAAGTATATTATAATGCCATAACAAACTTTTAGCAATTTACAAAATCATAAATAAGAATTTTTAATTAAAATATTTCTATTAACTTCGTTTTTGTTATTATAAATTATGTGTTCATATAAAATATTGTAAATGCATTCCTTTCAATATGTGCATATTCTCTGTGAAGCAGTATTATTCAACTTTAAATTCATTTTAAATGCATATTAGTATAGTATAAGTGCATATTATTTTATTTATAAATAATTCATTTAATTCTTTGTTTACTAAAAAATATTTCGTATTAAATATTATTTTTTGTTCGTATAACTCATTCATAAATTAAATAAAAGTAGATTTAGTTACATTCATCGTAAAATCCATATATCCTATTGATTGATGCACACTCATGATTTCCTCTTAACAAGAAGAAATTTTCTGGGTACTTTATTTTATAAGCAAGAAGGAGACAAATTGTTTCTAAAGACTGCTTTCCTCTATCAACATAATCACCTAGAAATAAGTAATTACTTTCTGGAGGGAATCCACCATACTCAAATAATCGAAGCAGATCATAATATTGTCCATGAATATCACCTATAAATATAATATAATAATTTACAATAAAATTCCCAAAAATATCTATTAGTAAAAGCATAGTTTTTAAATACATAAGACTGTTATAAGAGAAATTGATATTTTACTTTTTTTAGTCATTAAATTAAAAATAATTTATTAATACTGATTTTTTAATTTACCACATATTTTCAATGGTGCCTCAAGTTCCAAAAGAATGGGTTGTGATAGAAAAATTTCGCGTGATTTAAGGCAAAGCCCTCGTATTTCTGCTTCTGTCAACTGAACATTTTTGCCTGGTCGGTTTCCTCGGACTAAATTGAAAATCAATTTCTTTTCTCAAATAATATCGAACGTTTTTTTTTTTTATATATTTAGATATTCAGATATATCAATAAATATACAGATTTAAATAACAATTATTATTTTTTTATAACTATATTTTAATAATATTTTAGTTACATTTTCTAAATAATTTTTATTACAACTTCAATTAAGAAGAAATATATTGTATAATATGTATTCAAAATTATGATAAATTGTATACTAAAATATTTCAATTGTAAGCATTAATTAAATTAAAACATTATATACAGATAAAAATAAAATTTAATTTGTGGTCCCTATTTATAAATATAAAAAAATATTTAATAATTATAATTCTTACTTCTTCAATATAGATTAATATATTTATTAACAACAAAATTAATTTAACGGTTAAGTTATTATATTTGCACATTAATAACAATATTATGTAAATATTATTTGTTATTTTTGAGATTATATTATTACTCATACATTTACTAACAGATTATATCAATTTTAAAGTATTATAATGTAATTATATATATTTATATCCAGATTATATGACAATGGAACTTATTGAATTAAATGTTTAACATTTTTTAATATTTGTTATATATTTTATAACAGCTATATAAAAGTTATTTACATAAATAAAATTATAGAGATTAAATTTTGTAATTAGAATTTATTTTTAAAATATATAATATTTTTATAACCTTTAAACTGTCATATACTTATTAATAAGTTTTTCATTGAGATTCATAAATTTTAATGGTTATTAAATAGTTATGTGCATTTTAAAATCTATATATATTTCCTTTATAGATTGACCTTAATCTACATAATATATTTGGGTATAAAAATAACTTGAAATATATGACATCAAAATTGAAATATTTTCATCAAGTATTTCAAACTTAATTTAATATCAAAGTTTTAAAAATAAATGAATAAATATATTACATTATATTTAATTTATAAATTATTTTACATGATTTCAATATTATTTCAAAATTGTATTAAAATTTATTTAGTTGATTTATTATTGTGCAAATTTAAAATGTTAAAAATTTTATTTACTTAGATATCTAAAACTAATATATCAATTAAAAATATTATTAGATCTTCAATTATTGCATAGTGTTAGTTTTAATTATATTATATAAAAACAATTGTTACTTGTTATTTTAATCACAAATTTATCAAATTAAAAAAACAGCATAATTTAATACAAATTACTGTACAGTCACCTTCTTGAAAAATGTATTGTCACTTAAAGAAAATTAATTAATATTTAACAGCAATATTTTTTTAATAATTCTTTAATAAGACAAGTTTTAAAATAAATTATTTTTATATATAAAAAGAATATTGATTTTGTTTTATATATTTCTTATTGTATTTTATTTAGTGCTTTTATATAAATTAAAATATTAATAAATGTAAACAAAAATTCAATGATTATTATTGCTGTTAATAGTTGTTATAAATTATTCAAGCAATCTTTTGTACTTAATTATATTTTTATTCAATTACAAAAATTTCATTAAATAATTTTCGAAACTTTCTTATAATCAAAAATTTTTGTATTGGGTCTTAAAAATTAGTAATTGTTTTAGTTTACTTGATTGAACATGTTTTAAAATACACAAATGCATTACGTACAAGAAAGAAATATTAAATAATAAAAATATAAAGAGTAATATCAATCTTGTCGAAGTATTTTGTGAGCTGTACCTTTTTGTATTAACAAACTGTTTACATAAATTATTTTAACTCAAGTGACAGTGTGTAATTTCTAGTATAAATCGTAACAGGCAATAGAAATTGTAAAAAGTATAAAGAAAGTATACGAGTAGGGATCTAACTGGTTTACCTAAATTTATAACCCTCCTTAAAAAATGAGATAATTGCGTAACTATTCATAAATCTTTAATGTTTCGAACAGAAGGCATTAAACTTCTCAAAGGCTGATGATGACCTTGATATATTTTATTTGCCAGTTTGGATTATTATATAACGAATGAGAAAAATATTGTCCAAAGTATCCAAATAATAAAGAGAAACGTAAAACACACGATGAAGGGTGGTATGATTTAGGAGCAGAGAGAGAGAGAGAGAGAGAGAGAGAGAGAGAGAGAGGTTAGTGGAAAGAATGTCTTTGTATAAGATAACCAGATAAAGTTGGAGCACGCGTGCAATGGACAAATTATAATCGGGATTTTACGGAGAATTTGCTTTAATAAAATGGAATTATGTGTGGAGTAGATGTGTTTATGCACTTGATATTATATTGTAGAAGAAATAATACATTGAAAGAAGATGGACAAGAATTTCTTATGAATGGTCTCCCGAAATCCATGTTGGTATATTTAAAAAGTGCACTATTTAACATTAAGCTGGAATAGTTGAAATTTACCTTCTAAGAGTCGCGCTATTACGTTGTCGATGTTGAGTATGTCGGTTTCAGACATCGGGCTGAACTGTCGGTGAAATTATTTTGCGTGTCCTGGAGATTAATGATACTCGCCTTTGCGTCGAAGCAGACACCAACGTAATACATACACACATGCACACGCACTTAGCTAGAAGCCGCAGTAACGCGCGCGAAAAAAATAAGATTACTTCGTCGGGCGTTTTCTATTCTTCTTTTTAACCGTTGTTCTTGGAGCGGTAAGCGGTCCTCTCTTTACGTGTGCTTTGTATGTATTATATTACGCGATGTCGTGGCTACTTACTACGGCAGCGTTGACGATACTTTAAGGCTTGCGCGTGCGCTAAAAAATTGTACAGTGTAGCGATGTTCTACGAGTAACGAGATTGATAGCTTTTAGCTTCACGCAGTTACGTTTCGTATCTCCTGACGGTAAAATACTTTCTATCTCTTAGTGTATTTACTTAGTGCTGTGAAATAAATCGTCAAGAGACAACGTATTTTAATGGCTGCCCTAGGCTAGCAAGCAGCGGCGCGCGTACGCAAACACGTTTATGCATACATACATAAAGAAATGCGCGAGAACTGTTATTTTCCCTCTTGAATCATCTCCTTCCCTACCGATAGTGACTTGCGCAAGAGTACAAGAGAAGCCGGTTAGCCACAACCTGCCTTCCCCTTCACGACGGAATGCCGTTGGTGTATGATTACTGTGGAGGCATCTTGTAGACGTCGATTGTATTATACGGGTAGATCTTTATGCACACGGTCATAAGATGTGTTTAAACGTGACGTAGTATGTACAGTTAAATCATAGTTTTAAGAACGGAAAAGTTTTTAATCTACAAAATTTAACAAATAATTGTTAATGGTTGAATTTTATATAATCATTTTACATATTTTTACATATATGATTAATTTTTTTAAATATTACATTTTTTAATTTATACAGAAAAAATTGTCCATTGGCACAATTTTATTGTATTAGTTATGCTAAAATCGAATATCCTGATAGAAAAATAGCAGATTTTAATTAATTGATTGTTTAGTATTCTATATCTTTTTTTGCGTTTTTTTTTATATAACTTTTAGTTATTTATTAATTATAAAATATTAAAATAAAAATATGGTATATATTAATTATGATAGTAATTATATAGAATGAAATATATCCGTATCAAAATCAATTCCATGTTTTAAATGTTTTAAATAAATTAAAATAATTACAAAATTAAATTCAGGTTAAAAATAATTTTAAAAATGAACGTTGTAAATAAATTATAATTTATACAATTAATTTACTTGTATATGATTTTTTTTTATAAAAAATATTTTTAATAGAAAATTAATTAAAATAATAAATGAAATTTGTAATGAGATAATTGTAAAATGTAAATGGTAAATTGGTATGCAGGCAATCTGTAGGAATAATATAATTTATGGGATGCTTCAAAATATAAATAAAATAGAATTTCCATGATTATAAAATCTTATTAAGATTATTAATAAAAAAAATTAATTTCTTATTTTAAAGTCAATGTTCTTAAATATTTAAAAATAAATTAAAAGTTTTAAATAATTGTAATTTTAAAAATGTAAATAACTAAATAAATAATATAAACACACTATTAATTTTATTCTCATCTTATTAAATATATTACATTTCCTAATTTTTATACATTATTATAAGATATAAATATTTAACTTTATAGTTTTTCATATAATATCACCATACTAATCATACTAATTATATAATACATTAAATAAAATTTCCAAATAAATATTAATTCAGAAATAATACAATAAATTCTTAAAAAATACATTAATTATAAATTAATAATTCTTTGATTTGATTAAGTTTTTTATTATATTTTTATTAAAAAGTAATTGATCGTACGAATTAATTAAATAAAATATGATATGACCGAGCATACATATAAATATAAATAACTTTATATTATTAAAAATTGTGTAAATTTAAGTTAAATTAAAGAGTATAAATAGTTGAATTGAATTGTAAATTTCAATTGCGTATGTTTAAAACTACCGCTGTTTAAATTCGATATAACCTAGGGTTTCAATTCAATTAATGTGACTTACTTCACATATAGTTACATATCATTTTTCCGTTACTGTATATCTTTTGCTTAAACGCCGATTCGTAAGCCTTAAGGCTTAGCTTCATTCGATTTGGAAAAGTCGTTGGATCGTTAATTAAATATATTAATTCTTTTATTTGATAAAATTTAAATTCAACATTTTACAAATAAAATGCCTGAATTAGGAGTGAGTATTAAATATTTAATGAATTGTTGAATTGATTAATATTTCAATATTTTAATTAAATGCAAAAAACTAGGTTATATAGTTTTTTACTTACAACAATTTAAATTCTGAAGTTTGTTTTTTGTTTAATCAAATTAATAAACCACAAAGTTATGAATTTTAATTTTCATAAATTATGCGAAAATATATTATAAATATTTATAATTTTTTTAACGTTATTTTTATGGACTTTAATTAATATAAATTTCAATAAAGAATATTTTTTATTAAACTAAATATTTACTTAACATTTGTTTTAGATTAATGGACAACGGATATCTGAGAATGGCAATACTGAAGAAGTATCTCTTGGAGAATCTCCTTCAAATTCACCACCGATTGAAGTCCACTTTGAACCAATTATTCAACTTCCTCTAGTTGAAGTATCCACAAATGAAGAGGAAGAACATGAAATGATAAAATTGTAATCTTATAATTTTTAAATATATATATAACAGTAACAAAATTTTAGATAAGTGTTTGTATATTATAATTATAAATTCTTTTTAAATCTTATATTTGTCCATTTGAATATTTTTTTATATTTTCCATCTTTATATTTCATAAATTTTATTGTAATAAAATTATAAATATGAAAATTATATGTATACAATTTATTATATTAAAATACAGGAGAGCAAAGTTATATCGTTATGATACAACTGATAGTCCTGCAGAATGGAAAGAAAGAGGAACAGGTGAAGTTAAACTTCTAAGACATAAAATTAAAAATACTGTTAGGATTGTAATGCGTCGGGATAAGACTTTAAAAATATGTGCAAATCATTTTGTTTGGCCTTGGATGGAACTAAATCCAAACTGTGGCAGTGATCGTGCTTGGGTATGGAGTGCTCTTGCAGATTTTGCAGATGAGCAACCCAAACCTCAGTTACTTGCAATTAGATTTGCTAATGTTGAAAGTAACTAATATGATAAATTATATTTAATTTTTAGCACTTTATTGTAACTAATTTTTTTATTGTTTTTCAAAGATGCAAAACTATGGAAAGAGGCTTTTGAAAAAGCAAAAAAAATTGTTGAATCTGAATGTGAAGCTTATTCTGGAAAACCTGATTTAGGTGAAAGTGAAATTAGTTGCTCTGATAGTGAAGACGATTCAAAAATAAAACAAGATACAGAGATAACATCTACAAGCTCTACAATAGAAGATAAACAGGATAAAATTGAAGTAACTAAAACGTCAGATATGACAACAGATTTTGAAAAATTAAAAGTTCAGGAGCAAAAGTAAATATTATATTAGAATAAATATTGATTAGTAATACCACAGACTAAAAATTCCAAAACAAGGAATTATAACATTCCTGCCGATGCGCACAAATATAAAAAAAATAAAGCTAATTTGAAATAAATTAGCATTTTAAATGATTGATTAAAATCATTCTAAGAATTTTTATTGCATGAAAATTATTAAATATCGTAAATTTTGATGCCGAAACTTTACTATCTATATAATCAATTATACTAATATTGTATTTGATATCTGTGATTTTTAAAACAAGAATACTTTAAAAAGAAAAAAACAATTTTCACTGGCTGGTGAACATTTATCAACAAACTTAATAATACTGTACAATTATAAAAATACATAAAAATAAATGCGATCATATTTTGTAATTTTAAATAATTTTGTATTTTCATCCCATTGTTTTGAATTATAAAAAAGTTGGTTGATAACAAAGCATATTTTTTAATTTTTATAGATTTTTTTGCATGGTCTGTAAATGAATGTATATATTACATATTGAGCAATAATTTAATGTTTGCTATATGAATTGTTTAAAATTATTCATAATTGTACCATATATAATTCATAATTAATAATTCATATATAAAAAAAATAATTCATATATAATTAAAAAATTATTTTTAGCTTAAATTTATCGTGTATTGATGTTTTGATGTATTATTATTTTTATTAATTAATAATTAAAAAGTTATATTTTATAGTGAGTTTAAAGAGCACCTATGAAAAAAATTTGAGAAAATTATTATTGTTTTAAATTGTACATACTTCAGTATTATAAGTTATTTTCAACAATATTTTTTCTTAATATTCTTAGTTATACTCTAATTTATTACATTTTAATGTTATAAAAAAATGAAAGATAACTATATATTGAATATTTAATTTTTAGTAACATTAATTTAATATGCAATAATAATGTACACAGATAAATTATTTAAAATATTTTTTAATTACTAGTTTATTAAACGATTTTTTCTCTTTAACTTATTAAAGTGTTTTGAAATTGGGAAACTGAAAATATTTATCTTTATTATAAACAATATTGTAGTACAATAGATTAAGTTGTTTTTTAACAATAAAATACATTTTTAAATTTTATTTTTATAAAAATAAATGAATATATAATTAGTTATCTATTTGTAAATAGTTTTAAAGTACTTCAAAAACTGTTAATAGAATCCTTATGGGGCCTTAATGATATTTTAACAGATGTAAAACAGATATTGGAAACGTAAAATCAGATTTTTAACTTGTGAATTATAGAAGCTTTTTTTCTATAGAAACTACTTTTCAATAAATAATTATTACTTTTTATAATATATTTTTTATTAAAATTCTTATTTTAAAATACTGAAAATATCTAATAATAAAACAAGTCTATATTATAAATAAAAATGAAGTATAAATGATTTGCTTGCAATCATATTTTCAGTTTTGAAACTGGACAGAATCAATCGTTATTAAATCTTATTGAATGCGTTTATTTATATTATAATTTATAATTCATCTCTACGTGTAAAAGATTGTAAAATGTTTCTTCTTTCTTCCATTGATCGTTTCTTATCATTTGACAGTTTACCCTTTAGTAATCCTTCAATTCTGGTTTGTTCTGTTTGAACAAATATATCTCCACGTTCCATGATTTTTTCCATTGTTTTTACGTACACTTTTGCGGCTAGACGATGTTCTTTTGGCAGAGTCTCTTGAAAAACTTTAGCTTTATTTAAAATTTCCTGAAATTTTAAATATGATAAATTGATTTGAATTTTAACATATGAAATTATAAATTAAATAAGAATATATTCTACACATATTTTTAAACATTAAATGAACCTGTCTATCTTTTTCGTTGGACGTTTTAAATTGATCAGCTAATCTATCTAGTTTTTCAACACATCCAGGTAGTCCTAAATATACTCCAGATTTAGTTTTTATAAATCTCTTAATATTATCAGCAGTAAATTCTGTATCTTTCTCAATAATAAATCTATAAGGTTCTGTTTTGCCTTGTATAAAAAGTAGAACAACAGGATAGTCATCTTTTTTAATATTAAATCGATCGGCTATATCAGAATTATCTTTATTGCCAAAATCTTTCACTCCAACTTCTGCAACTAAAAGATCGAACGAATCTCTCGTAGTAAGAGCAATTTTTGCAAATTCTTCGTGTTTCTCGCCATATGGAAAAGCAACATCGAATTTTACGATTGCAGCTTTAAATTTTGGAATAATCTGAAACATAAAGCTACGTTCTTGATAAAATAATCATAATATATAAATAAAATAATATGAACTTTATCAATAATAATTTATTTATATTATTCCATATAAAATAAAATGATATATTTTATACATAATTTAAATCTATTTAAAAAATTTTATGAATATTATATATTTACACTGTGGTTATGTAATTGAATGTAATTTATTTTCATAAATAATAATTAAAATTTTCATATTAATATTAAACAATAATTATATCTTGCTTTTTAAAAATAAAAAACTTCGAATTAAATAAAAATAAAGTTAAATAATGCAATAAGAAATGTTTTTAAATATTTGTACGGAATATATATATTTAAATCATTTTTATGGTATACATTAAGAATTATTTGTATTTATGCTGAAATAAACAGCTACTTATTAATATAAATATACATATATATTTATATGCACTTAGTTATATTAGTCAGATTGTAATATTATTTAGTACTTTATAAGCACATGAATTTTTAATTTTCTTAAATATTTTATTTTTAAAAAAAAATTCATAATTTATTGTTAATTTATTTTAAATAACAGATTTTTTATACTTTGCATTTGTGCAGTACTTTTAAGCAAGAATAAATGAACGGTTCTAAATCACATAAACCAGTATAATTATATTGATATCTTATTATCAATGACAGTACAAAAAAAAAAAAAAAATTAAATTAAATTAAAAATTCTAAAATCAATGCATAATGTTACTTGTGCGTATGCAAATGCAGTTATTACGTGACAATGTAAGCGAGAATAGTATATAACCGTGTTAATTACTGATGCAGAGTGGAGTGGTTATAACATCAGCATTAAAAGAAATTATTTTTAAAAAAGAAACCGTTTTATAAATGAAAAATAGAATCAAAAATGTCAATTGTTATATCAATATATAATTACTTTATTTTATATCATGATTTATAAATCAAAACAAAATTAAATTCCTGATTAGACACTCAGCTTTCTGTTATACATAGTATTAAATTAAGATTATTTTTTTTTATTTTGAAAAATTCACAATATTTTAAATTAACTTAGAATATTTATATTTCTTATAAAATATAAATATAAATTATATATACTTATAAAATATAAAATACTTATTGTAATAAAGATAGATATAAATGCTATCATAATTTAAATAATCTAATATATAGTTATATAATGTAATTAAACAAATTACCTTATCAAATGAGTACAAGTCAAGCTGAACACATCCTTTACAATCATCTGCTGTTGAAAGTTTCATTTCGATGCAGATAGCAATGAAAGTACAGAAACACGTTAGGAATATGTTCCGCATTCTTTTATGAATGCAGCGATAGATTGCAAAATGTACCGATAACTTTTTGATCTTTTTTTGTCAATCTTGATTTTTAATAAACAACAGCTATTAGCTATGTTTAAATTAAGTTTTGTTTTTGGTGTATAAATATTTAAAATTTCAGAAAATTTAATTATCAATTCCACTTACGTTGTATTTTTCAAAACTGAAAAAATCGATGGTCGTAAAAATTACGTAAAATATCTTAATAAAAACGTAAGACTATTTCAATGTTTCAATTAATATATGTTATGATAAATCAATGATTAATAATACTTTATGTATTAACTATATTTCATTATAGAAATTTTTTATAAAAACTTAAAGAATAGGACTATTCAAAATATTTTGTAGAAATTAAGTAAAATATATATGCTTAATATTAAATATTATTCATAATTCTTTATTGTTATTATTGATATTATATAATTGTTAATAGATCATTTTTTGCTAAATTATAGTAAATATATTATTTTATATTAATTTCTTCTTATTATTTTTATTAGTATATTTATTATTTTGTTATTATTAAATATATTTAACATGTGAATTAAATAAGTTATTTTATTGTGAAATGTAAATTTATAAAATAGAATTATTAATAAAAATATTGCTTTGTCTGTACATTTTACTTATTATTAATTAATTAATTAATTGTTAAGAATTAATTTTGTTCAAGAACGATAAATTAATCAGTCATAATAAGAACAATTAATTATAACTGTAATAATATATTATTTTAATTTTCAAATCAATTATATATATATTACAATTATTAGCAGATATATAATACATTAAGTTAAATTTTTTTAGCAATAAGTTCGATATGAGTTTTTCATGCAAAAGTATAATTAATTATATCTTTGCATACCTTTTTTACGACTAACCTCAAAATTTCTAATGTCGGGTAAGAATGCAAGTATTCATATAGTTACACTTTTCTTGGCAACTCTCATAATATTTTTTAAGCACCTTTACTATGATATCGGTGATGACATGACGACTTGAATTTTTTAGATTGTCTTATAAACAAATAGATATGTATAACAAATCAGAGACGCCCTCGACGAGACGAAAATGTCTGATTACAGAAAGTGAGAAAAACAATGATTAAATAATAGTATTATTTAATCATTGAATATATTAATAATATTATAATTGAATTAATATTATTGAAATATATTGTATTATTGTATAATTGAAAAATAGATTTGTCTGAAATCAATTTTTTTATTTCTAAATAACATTCTTTTACTTCTTTCAACAATTATTACCTATTTTAGGATATTTAAACAAAAATTTCATTCAATTGCAAATTTATTAAATTTAAAACAAATATTCAATTTATTTTATCTTTTTTCTAATTTTGAAATAACAAATCGCATCATAAATAATAGGTTTGAGTAATGTACTATTAAATGCGGGTATGTTGATGTATTAATGAAATATTTTCATAAAGTAAAATTATTATTCTTGTATTCATATATAAAGTTACTAATATATGTGTTATTTATCTATTTATATCAATATATGTTATTTATAATAAACTATGTAATTTATATATATATATAATTTATTTAATTTTAAAAAATATTGAAGAATAATGGTAACATTTTATTATTTTAAAATTACGTTAATTTGTTACGGATCCTTAAATAATTATTTTTATTTTACAATTCATTTTTTATTTATACATTTACATATATATTTATATACATATATATTATAAATATAAAAGTAATTTATTTATATTTGTTCCGGAATTAAGCTCGAGAAAACACTCTCCCAGGTGGAGGGAGGGAGAGGCGGATAGTGGAGCTCGAGAGATAACAGGATAGAATGAAACAGAGGCAAAGGTGGCGTGGGTAATGTTGTAAAATTGTGTTTATTTTAACGTATTGTAAATATAATGCTGTCTTTAAACGATGTGGTATAAATATAATGCTGTTTTAATTTTGAATTACAAATCTTGAACTATCTTGACATTCAGACATGAATCGAACACCGTGATAGTTTGACGTGAATTTACAAATTTACAATTCTTTAGGAAGCAATATTCAGGCGTAACTTTGAGTCTTACGAGGCTTGGTGATGTTATGTTTTATGAATTGTGTCTTTGTAGTCCATACTTCTGCAATATTCAGGCGTAAATTGAATCTTATCAAGCATGGACTTGTTGTGTTCCTTTAGATGAACAGGATTTACCTGCGGTTCTGCGTGTGAGCTTACTGGAATAATCCGCTCGTGCTTGTTCGCATTTTACTTGCGCCCTGAGCAATTGAATCTTGGCGGCCACGTCTTCTCGTTCAATCGCGACAAATATGTAGTACAGTCTAGACTGCTCCTTGCTTCCCTCTCAGTATGTTCCTTTAACCTTCATGCTTTACTTGCAAATACTGGTCGTCAGGAAACTGTTCACTATATACAAAATTGTATTGAGAGACTACAGGTCAATGAATCGTTACTCTGATTTTGAAGACCAAAGCGGATCTGATGAGAGGCGCCGAAGCCGCTATACTTAAAGTCTTCACCACGGTTCTTGCGGGAAGAACTTTTCTTGCACATCTATGAGAGTGGGAAATTTCGATGATTGTTTAAGAGTCAATTATTCAATTGTCATTGGTGCCCTTTAATTGATAGTGTCAACCCCCTTTTGGCGGTTGAGGTGTCTCCACGTCGGAGTGCCGAATCGGCGCGAAAACCTTGCACCGACACTTCGGCCCGCAGCGTCACTTGATGTATACACTTTTCAAAATATGCATCTATGTTGTGATAAACAACCCCTACGATATTTTGCAACGGCGCGTCAAATTTCTGAAAGGTGTTGTCCATTACTTTTATGACACGCGCCTTGCAGAGCACATTTGGGTCATATTGACCATCGACGACCTTTCGAGTACAATGCTGGAATAACTCGACCGTTTTAAATCACTGTCAACGTCAAAGTACATGTCACATATTATAGAAATATTAGTTGGCTCTTTGGGGACATCTGGCAATCATAAATATAAAACACATTCAAAGCAAATGTAAAAGAAACAATATTATTTAGAGACTTTAGATTTTCTATGCGGTTGTCGAACAGTATGCATATATACATTTTAGATTCAATAACGAAATTTACAAAAATAAAGAAAAGATTGCGCAAGCAAGCTTAAATTTATGCATTCTCCTCCTCTTCCACTAACTGTTTCTTCCACTCAACATCTTGGGAAGAATTTACACTCAGATTATTTTCCAAACAAAAGTAATGGTGGCATATTAAGGAAGATAATAAATTTAAAAAAGGTACTATATAATACTTAAGCTTTGTTGAATTTTTTCAATATTTGAAAAGGTTATTTTTATCATTATTTGGATCGAATTTAATTGCATAGTAACTGAGTAAGTACTGTAAATATTAATACATATAAACTCTGCTGTACAAGAAATGAGTAAAATAATCGGTAAAAATGATAGCCGATGACAAAGATGTTTAATTATTGTTATATGTAAATATTAAAATAATCGAATTCAATTAAAATTTTACAAATAAAATTGTGAAAATAAATTAAAAACTATTGTTTATTTTCATTCTTATAATATGCAAAGAAACTCGAAAGAAAATAGTTAAAAACTATAAATAAAAAGATCTATGTTAAATTCTACAATAATTTTCAATAAATGTTTTAATAAATATTCTTGATGTCCCAAGATTAAATGTTGGATAATAATATCTGACATAAATTCCTTAATATCATAAATGTTATTACATATTCGTAAAATTATAAATAAGAATGAAACAAATATATAATATACTGCGTCTATATACATTTGTAGATATTATTCTCTGAAAAGTAGATACTACAATACGTCACGACTAACAATTTGAACAGAGTATATAACTAATTATTGAAGACTAGATTATAGATAAAAATTTAATTGAAAATTGAGTTCAATGAAGAGTTCGAGAAATAATGGTATAAAAATAAAAAGCTGCGTGGTTAGTAAAGACGATAAAAGACACACCCTTGTTAACAATTTGCCTCATAAATTGGGTTGTAAATTATGAAAAATTTTATTTATTCTTTGTAAATTTTTAATTTAAATAAATATTATTTTTTATACATAATATTCTTTTTTATTCCACTTAAATAATAGCCACAATGTAATTTTAAATGCATTTTTATGAATTCAAGATTAATTTATATTTAAATTTTTTATATCGAAACACTCATTATATAAGTCTTCTGAATTTGTAACTGTTCGAGAATCATGCAATTTCTCGACTTTTGAGACAACCTCTTTGTTTTATAAATTCTTTTCATACATTCAATACGTTTATGATTGCCAGATGTGTCCCAAGATTTTTCGAATATTCTTTAAAAATATATCGAATATATTTTGGTTTCTTTTTATGACCATTTAACGAACATGTTTACTCGGACTGTGCCTCAAAAAAATATTTTAAAATAGTAAATATGACCATAACGTGTCTTACAATACGAGCGTAGTAAAAAATAAGGGGCAAGTCCTTCTAGGTATAGAAACATGATTGCTATACTTCGTGTTAAGTGCATACCGAGTTCAAGAAATAGAATAAATAAATAATACTGTTTCTTTACTTTTTTTGCTTTGAACGTTTTTTATATTTATGATTGCCAGATGTCCCCAAAGAATGACGAATTTTGAAGTAATATTTCATATATATATATTTTTTTGAAATGACAGTGTTATGAAACGGTCAAGTTATCCTTGCATTGTACTCAAAAGGTCTTCGATGGTCTGTATGACCATCATGTGCTCTGCAAGGCGCATGTCATAAAGTAACGGACAAAGCCTTCCAGGAATTAACGCGCAGTTACCAAATATCGTACAAACTGTTTATAACAGCATACATGCATATTTTGTATAGTGTAAACATTAAGTGACGTCGCGGGCCGAGACGTCGGGAAAAGGTCTTGTGCACCGATCCAGTGCCCCGACGTGCGACCGGCCGACTGCCGCTTCGTGACCTCCACCGCCTAATGGGGCAGTAACAATAACGGTCAAAAGGCACCAATGACAACTGAATAATTAGTTGTCAACCAATAACCAAAATTTCCCACTCTCATCGATGTGAGAGAAAAGTTCTTCCCCGCAAGGAGCGGGGTGAAAAGTTTAAGTACCGCGGCTTCAGGCTCCGCGGCAGATTCCGCTTGGTCTTCAGAATCATAGTATCGATTCTTTGACC